>OZ008368.1:241216161-241460264 GCA_963931995.1 Phaonia tiefii
ATTGTGTTAAGAATAAGATTTTAATTTGTGAATGTTATGGATTCAATATCGGAAGAATTACAGATAACAATAGGTGATGAATTTTCATTTTTGCGTGAATAAATTTGGCCATTTCGTACCCACACAAACTTCCATTTACACTCTTTCGCTTTAGTTTTCGCCATCCACAAAAGGCGCCTATTATATGGTGTAAGTTCGTCGTTGACGTAAATGTAGTTGTGTGTAGGGTTCGTCTCTCTGCTTATTACACAGGCATCAATTCTATGCCCTTTCATCTTGCTCATCAACTCTTTCTTTTTCTGAGCAGACGCAAATTCTACAATAATTTTGTTGTTTTTTCTAATGCGATGTGCGCTGCTAATATCAGTATCACACAGATCTATGCCTACCGACGCAGAAATGGATTTTATAACAGTCGTTGCTGCTACTTCTGTGTCGGTCACATTATTAATTTCAATATTTTTGTTTATTGCTTGTTGTTCAAGACGCTGGATTCGTTTCTCCATTTCGGATATTTGTTTAGTTTTTTCTGTATCCCTGTCTTCCAGTTCTTTAACTCGAACATTCAGATTTGCCAAGTTTTGATTAATTTTATTAATAGCATCGGCCAGTTGTTCCTTTATAGCATTGTTCGACGCATTCAAGGTAATCATATTTTGGGCAATTTGCTGCATAGTGCTTTTTAGGTCGACCATGCCTAACTTGATTTCAGCAACATCAGATTTCTGGGCATTTGTACTCAGGTTATTGGATGACATAGAATCCAGTGCGTTTTTATAACGTTTGCTGCACTCGTCCTCTGTGTCATCGTCCTCTCGTTGATTCTTATTCTGCGATTGTTGTGAAATTTCGTTGACAGCGAATGACACGCATATGTTGTTGGGAGATCTGCTTCGCGGTTTACATTGGTGGCATTTCCAATCTGCTTTTTTCCCAATGCCCATACAACTATACGTATTTTCGGATACAACAGTGCAGGGACTAAAATGGTATTTTTTGTTGCAGTGCTGACAGAGAACATAATTTGTCGTTGTAATTAGCTCGTTGCATTGATTGCAAGTATGATTCGGCACTCCTAACTGAGACATTCTCTTTGATTTTTGCACACACTCCAATTATATATGTATATTTTTTTTTTTTTTTATAAATATCGCTTTATGCGTATACACGTAAAACACAACCGAACGCGGCGAGGGTTACAGCTGAATTGAATTGAATTGAATTGAATTGAATTGAATTGAATTGAATTGAAATGAATTGAGTTGTTTTATTTTCGTGTCAATTACAACTTTTTTCGTTATGAACTCATGCATCATTTGTTTCGGTAAGATCTTTGCCAACCTTCGCTCATTAATTGGAGTAAGTGCAGGTGTCTTTCTACAAAGGTGTATCAGCACGTCGTGGATACCATGTTTTACACCTGTTCGGAACGGTTTCTTAAGAAGATTTTGCGTTTAATGGTTTCCACAAATAAAAGTATTCGCTTGCAATAGTTTTAAATTTATTAGCTTCAATTAATCTAAAATCTATCACAAGCGAGATTTTTACATGTTTCGGTTGTGGCTGGCGACAGAGGTAGACAATTGATACAAATCCGCATAGTTTAGGATGATGTATGAAAACTTCAATCCTTGAGATAACAATTTGCGGAGGTACGAAAATGTTAAAGAAGTGTTGAAGTGGAATAACGATTCAAACAGTGGATTACTTTTGCGACGTATATCGCCACAGTTTGACCCATTTATGCAGGTTTTTGGGAAACGCGGAAGGACTCATAAACACTCAAAAAATTTAAAGATAATGCCAAATTCGCTTGTTTGAATCGAAAGAAAAAGAAATCTTGCTGATTCGACGTAAATAATTATAAATCAATTATGAAATGAGGTTGTTCAAACCGAATTTCCGTTATATCGACTGAATTCTGTTGTGGCAGTCTCACACCGAGTTGAGTTTGCCAAAACAGAATTTATGGAGTCTACAACCTCTTTCAAAACAATAGATGTGTGATTGCAGACCCGTATTATTTATTTGTATTTGACAACACTATCCAATATTCACAGTCATGATAATTTCCGGTTAAACATAACCGAATAGACCTTAAGAGTATTTAGAAGATGTCACAATCAAAGCAAAGCTATGGTTTCCCACTGCATCCCATAAAGGGATTGGCTAAAGCTTCTCACAACCAGAGATCTGTGTGCTTTCTAGTTTTACACTAATAAGGGCCTACAATTTTACACCGGTTCCGAACAGTATTTTCATTTTCATGGCTCAGTACTCGGTAACGTGGCTAAGCCATCACTAAGCGAAGTCACCGTCGTGGAAAGAAATATAAGGTGTTCAGAACAAGGGATCGAAACCACGTCTCATGTTCAAGAGCCGCGCTTACTAATCCTTGCACCACCGACGGCCACAAAGTTGACACAACCGTTTTTTAAAGTTGTCAAACCCGTGATTTGTGTGGCCTCAGTTCCTTACGCTATATATTATGTAATAGTTAGTTCCAACACGCCTAAGGCGCCTGTTGAAAAATCCTACAATTTAAATGGATCTTTGAGAAAAGATACTTGTTGTAAAACGATGTACTTTTTTTAAGAACAATTTTCTTTATACCCCTATATTTTTAGGTCCTTTTTGCAAGAATATACATTATATTTTCCCGAAAAGGTCCTTTTGTAAAGATAGGTACTTCTTTTAATAAAAGCTAATGTTAGTTTTTAAGGAAAGGTACAGTTTTTAAGAAGAAGTACTTCTGTATGAAATTGTTTTTACAAAGGAGTACTCTTTTAAGAACATGTACTTTTTAACGAAGTGGTACTCTTTTTAGGAAAACATAATTTTTTAGGAAAATGTACTTATTTTCAGAAAGGCTACTCATCTCAAGAAAAGAAAAGAAGAGGTATTGTTTTATTTTTAAAAAATATACTTTTAACAAAAGGAATTTTTGTAAGAAAAGGTATTTTTTTATGAGAAGGTTTTTATTTTGAAGAAACGGGTTTGTTTAAGAAATGGAGTTTGTTTAGAATTGGTCCTTTTTTCAAGAATAGGTACATTGTTCAGGGTATGTACTTATCTCAAGGAAAGTTACTTTGTTTCACAAATAATTTACTCTTTGAAGAAAATTTTGTTTTTTAAGAATAGGCAACTTCTAAGAAAATTTACTTTTTTAAGCATAAAAAAAAATGGTGTCCCATAACATCCCATGAAGGGCTTGAGGAGAGCTTCTCACAATCAGCGAGATGTGCGCTTTCTAGTTTTTACACTCACTGATTGGGACCTACAGTTTTACACCGGTTCCGAACGGTATTTTGAGAGCGTTTTCATGGCTAAGTACTCGATAGTGTTGCCATCACTAAGCGAGGTGACCGCCGTCGAAAGAAATGTAAGGTGGTCTGAGCAGGGATCGAACCCACGTTCTCAAGTACAAGAGCCGCGCACACTAACCATTGCACCATAACGGCAGTCTTTTTTAAGCATAGGCACCTATTTAAGATATAATATTTTTTTTAAGAAAAGGTACTTCGTTTAAGTTAGGAATAGGTTTGTTTTTTGAGAAAATTTGTTCAAAACTACAATATATACTAAATATTGGTTACAGGCTCCACCTAGAATACTTCCCATTAAATAAGAAATTTCCCAACATATGTGAGACATCTAGTTAGTCTAGACACCAACCAAGCCAAGAGTAAACAATATAGTTGATAATAGTGGAACAGTAGTGCTAAAACAAAAGTTGTTTAATTTTTTTTTCATTTTGTCCCCATTCCGCAACGTGCTATAAGGAAGTTCGCTCCAAAACCAATAAAATATAATGAAAACGAGAGGCCGAAATTAGATTTTCTAAAGAAGAACTATCTTTAAGCCTGCAAGTAACTAAGAATAGTTTTCTATATATTTTTGTCACATATCTCATACCGAATGGCCATGTATTTTCAATTACTTAAAAAAAATCATATCCCTAATATTTATATTGTGGGTATAGAGAATCTTTTAGTTTATTTATTTATATGATCACCTTACATCCTGTCGAATTTTTTCAATTTAGCCATTTTAATAAAAAAAATTTGGTTGTGGAGGTATCTTGATGTGTTGCCAGAACCCTCCACTAGGTGTAAAAATTACGTTATTTTTTCAAAATGCAACAATGGACCTTCAAGGTAATCTTGTAACCTCATCCTTGTTAGCAATGTTTAATTTCCGTTAATAAAACAAGAATCTTTTTAAATTAAAAATTTTAATTATAAAACCAAACATTCAATCATACACGCATACACCCTGCTCATCTGCTATTTATACAAATTCAACATCTTCAAATCTCGTTATTTCTAGCTAATTCTAGATCCTTATTCTCGTTGTATTATTAATGAACCCATCTCGGAGCAATCCTACTATCTTCTATCAGCAACCATTATCGCCCTGTGGAAGAGAGTAGAACCTACTCGAGTATGGTGGTCCGACATGGCACTCTTTAGCAATTTCTTTACCATGATAAACATTTTTCGGGTTTATTTCGGTGGCATACTTTTAGGTGTAGCATTATACTCCCTGTTAGTTGCATTCTAACCAAATGTTAATTGAGGCAATTAAGTAAAGCATTAACAATATCATTACATTAATTTCATTGTTAATTTTGCATTAAGCATAAGTAAAGCTTTCAATTGTAGCAATATGTTTTGCTGTAGCAACTGCAAATGAGTTGGATGAACGAAAATATTCATTACAGCAATGTAAACACACTGACAGCCATGTTTCATCCATTCGACGAAATGCAAGTTAGTCTAGGGAAAACAGCTAAGATCTAAACTTATATCGTTGAATATGATCAATTTATTTATAATAATTGTACATCTTCTTTTCTTTTCAGTTTACCACATTATATCAGTACAACGCTTCATCAATTGTAACCAGTAGGTGGTATAATAAATATAATCTTATGTTTGGGCGACAAAATCT
This sequence comes from Phaonia tiefii, assembly GCA_963931995.1. Taxonomy (NCBI): domain Eukaryota; kingdom Metazoa; phylum Arthropoda; class Insecta; order Diptera; family Muscidae; genus Phaonia; species Phaonia tiefii. The sequence continues at coordinate 241,221,115 of OZ008368.1, forward strand.
AAATTCCAATGCTGTGATAATTAAAACAAATCTATCATTTAAATAAAGTGAGAAACTTAACCCCAACAATTGGCTGAGTGCAGTGATAATAACAGTCAATAATTGTAAACCCCCAAATGAATAATTAAAGTGAACAAATTTTACAAACATAATACAATTCCAATTGAGATACAAAAAAAATCAAACCAAATTATTAAAAGTTTTCACCTAAACTACTAACTAACCAAACTAATACACCAGACTCCAACAAAATAAAATCAAAACACTAGAATAGAAACCATGTTGCAGTCTATGAAATTGCGTACGGATCAACTTACAGATGCAGCCGCCAGTAATGGCATGGATGGTCATGCGTCCAACACTACCACGGTGACCACATTAAACCCAATTCTTTATACTGGCAACAATACAGTGGCATTGCCGGCACCTGTTGCTGTTGCTAATGGACTTTGCGTTGCTGTTTATGGTAATAACAATATCGGTGGCAGTAACAGCAACAACATTGTCGACGGTCATAATAACAATAACAATACACATATGGTAAACAATAATCATTTGAATAATAGACACCAACATCAACAGCAACTGCAACAATATCAAGCCAAGTATTTAGAAACTGCCATTGCTGCTGGACCGGCTGCGGCAACAACTCCAACTGCTGTAAAAGTTGCAACATCGAAAACTTTTCATCCCTACTCGCGTCCACCAGCAATGACAACAGTAGCAGCAACATCACTACCTTCGATAGCATCATCATCATCATCGTCGTCCTCCCCTACGTCCTTGCCAACATTGTCGTTTTATCCATCGCAAATAAATTCCACGAATGTGAAAACAAGTGTTGCTAATACAGAACTCACAACAGCATCAAGCGGATTATTAACTTTGCCAACGACAACAGCATCAACAGCAACAGTATCGCCACCCTCGGTAGCAAGTTTATTATCCAACGTCGTCGCCATGGAACAGCAGCAGCCGCAGCCGCAGCAACACCACCAATCCCCACAAATTAATCCGTAAGTTGAACATGAATACTTTGGCAAAACATTTATTTAAATAAAATATTTGCTTAGTTATTTTGTTGTTATACTTTTATGTTGTAGGACTCTTTCGTTTGAAAAATGAAAACTTTTAAATTTTGGTTTTGAAGCAACAATTATTTTTTTTTAAGTTACACAACAAATTTTGGGTGAAGGCAGAACCAAGAATTATCCTCGCATCGACGATTTCATATTTATAAATGAAATATAACAAAAAAAAATTAGTCGTAATATTACATTTAGTCATTGATATCAGTATGAAGAACCATTCATTTTCGATTCGCTTGAAAAATTTAAATCGGTAATGGAGTATAATTAGACTATGCGACAAATGGTAGGGGTCAGTAATCGGCGGCGGTTCTGACTACGGGAAAATTTTATATCGGTTCAAAACATGTTACACGTGTCCCAGCGTTTGGCTGCGTCACGTCTATGAATCGAGATATATCGATTTGAAGTTAGTATCATTTAGAGGAATTTGTGACATTTTGTGACACGTTTTTGGTTTGTCATAACTCGAGAACGACTAATCCGACTTTGCTGCAATAGACTTAGAAAAATTAAGAATTACAATTCCTTTAATCTGTTGATACACTGTTTCTATACATAGTCAACTGTTTTGCAATTATACATATATTTAAGAAGAAGAAAAATAATGTTTTGCCTACAAAATTAAAAGTTATTATTTTTAAAAATCATGCCAAATTCAATACGGGAATAAGTGTCATGTCTTATTACTTTCAGGTAAAGTCACATAACGTGTTAACAAAACGACACCTAGACCTAGAAGAACGCATTTCGATGAAACAGCTGTTCGACTTACACACAGGGAAAAGATTAGTTGGAAATCAATTTAGGCATTGGCAATTCCATGATAATGTCTATATTTTGATCAGAATTCGTAATTGCCAAACATAAGAATTATTTGTCGATGTTAGTGATAGACTAAAAACCGGTCTGACTAAATACTACCGAATTTTAGTTGTATTAACCAATTTGAGTATTTCAAAAACCTCATTCATCTGAAATGGAAGATGCAACTAATAAAAAGTACAATATTAGACTTCGTGTTCAAATATTAGTTACTGTAATCATAATTTAGTTGCTGTTACTAAAACACTTGTTACAAAGTTATGTATTCGAGTTTTCACAAGAGGCTTTGTTGTTAAAGAGAAACTACGTATATTGGAATGTTACACGAGGACTTCACAGAAAAACTAATATTTTAAACAGAAAGTGATAAGCAAAGTTGTAAAAAACAATAAAGTGTATACATATCAGCCAGCGAAGAATATATATTATCATAAATTGAGGTGAATTGAGACTTTTAAACATAATAGTTGAATATGCTGCCACTATTGACGCCTTTACAAACACATGCAAACAATTGTGGACACTTGGCTGGAGGAACTATTACTCTGGCTGACACAAACCAACTTTAATATACATTTGATACCCAGGGTAACCCATCCCCAATTTTGGTCGAAAATATGCAAAATTTAGAAAAACTCTCATTATCTGGAAAACGAAGCGTCCAATCGAAAAAATAATAATTTTTTACGGGTTCAAAAAATCATCAAATATGAAAAAGGCTGAAATAAAAAATGGCTATAACTCGGAAATACATACATACATATGTGATTTTTAGCTATTCTTTATTTGAAAAATTTTAGTTTAACGGATTTTGAGCGATACCGTATTAATTAAAGCCATTGGTTACAGCCTTCTATGGAAGTACATAAATTATAATTTTTTACGATTGGACGTACCGTTTCCGAGTTATAGCCACTTTTTTATTTTAGTGATTTTCCTATTTTGCCGATTTTTTGAAAAAAAATTTTTTCATGCGAATTGGAACACTTTCTAAGAAACCCTTAAAAAACTGTAAAAATTGCTTCCGTTCTCGATTCGAAGCTCCGTTTTCGAGATATAGAAATTTTTTCATATTTTCGATCAAAAATGGGCACGAAATACGAACCCTGGTTATAAATAATAATAATTTTATTTATATTTAAATATATAATACACAATTTTAATAAAAAATACTTTTTTTTTTACTTTTTTTCTATAAAATTCATAATGGGTTAAAGCATGGTTGCAATGCAAGCAATGGTTGTGACAGCCATCAAATTCAAGTAATTAGTTGAGCATACTAATATATTATTTGGTACAACCGAATTAGTTTTTACATTTTTCGTTCATCCAACTAATAAAATATTCACCACTACAGAATAATTTGATGGGTAGAACTAAAACTTGATTGACAGATCACATTTATTTCTTGTTGCTGTAACTGCAACTAAATATGTATGCCAGTTCTTGCAACCAAAACTGATTTACAAATCAATTGATATGCCCAACCTTTGGTGATACGGAACACAATTATTGGTAATCGCAACTGAATAATGTGATGGTCCAAGGAACCGCCTAATTTTAGTTGGCTGTAAATATAGTTGTGACAGCGAATCTCTTCTCTGTGTGTAGTACTTGGAGTACTAGGGTGTCTCAGTAAGAATGCACTTTGTCATTCTAAAATAAAAGCACATAGTTTTTCAGATAGTTGTGATTTTTTTATCGAATTATATAGCAGACATGTTCCGATTAAGTATGGAATAAAATATGCGTCAAATAGCCCCTACAGCTCTGATGATAGGCCACTACTCTTTTCGTGAAATTTTCCATGTATTTTTCACAGAAATGCGGCTGTATCTCACCGATGACACGTTGGATCTCGTATTTGAGTTTAGGCATTTTTTCTGGTTTCTTCGCGTATACCCGAGATTTCACAAAACCCCCATGAAAAAAATTGCACGGCGTTAAATCCCATTATCTTGGTGGCCAGTTGACATCAGAATATCTTGAGATAATTTGTTCTGGAAATCGTTGCTGCAATAATTCGATTGTTTCATGCGCGGTGTGGCAGGTGGCGCCGCACATTGGGGCCAAATGAATGAAAAGTGGCGATTAATTCAAAATATGAACTTTAAAATTCATGATCGTGTTTGGTACCGGGTGAAAGTGGATAAAATTCTGCATCACTAATTGCAAAAATTTTACTTTTATGTTGTTTGCTTTAGTTGAAGTGAGCACTTAAAGTTGAATAATTGTTATTTTTTTTGTGCATATTGAAAAAAAGTGAAAATTTTTTAAAAATATTAAATGTTAATAAAATAAAATTAGGCCAAAAATGGGCTATTTTTGATTTATATATGGAGTTTCAACAACTTTGTTCGTGAGCTTGCGTAAAATCGTCTATATAGTGTTATAATATCAGATCTCAACTAATAAACCCCAAAATACTTTTTGGCGATTTTTTGCGATTTTTCTGTTATGCTTGTTTTTGTGAAATAACTCAAGATGCTAAAAATCCACAAATATGAAAAAAAAAACAAAACAAAACAAAACATCAAGTTGTTTTTACTTTGTTTTGTCATTATTTTCGTTATAGTAGTTGTTATTGTAGGTAAAAAATGTGTTGTTAATTAGAGATGGGGGCGTGAGTAACTTTAATTCACGCATACTCACGTGATTGCGTATGTTGGGTTTATTTACTATGAATAAAACTAATTAAATTATTTTACATGTGTTTATGATATTTCAATGAATTTTACTTAAACATTTGTTAATTTTAAATTATTAGAAAATTGTATATGGCACAAGTGCACTATTTTGAAAAATTGAAGGAGGACACGCTCCCATCCCTATTTATTATTGTCATTTATTTGAGGGTATTATTGATTCGGTACTGACACGTTTATTTATTGTTTTAGCTGTCAATGTTTTGTGATGTGATGTTACATATTTAGAGTGTTGTGAAAGTGTAAATTATTCGGTACAGGGTTAAAGGAATTACTTTTTGCAAATTTTAAACGAATAGAAATCTTATTAATTTTAGGAACATCTCCCAAAACAATTTTCATTCCTCGTCATGAGTTGCATAATTTTATGAGGAGTGCAGAACCTAAATCACTTCAGGATAAATTTAAACTTTTGAGATGGGAAGTAATAAAACGTGTCGACCCTTCGGATATGGTAGATTTTATGACAAGGTTTCATAATTTTTGCTCTAGCTATGAGATTCGGTGGCAAAAATGTCATAGAAAGAATGAAATTTTTGTAAAAAATAATAAGAATTGGCTGGATGCCTCAATCTCATTCAGTCCACCACCAGAACCACAACAAAAAAGAGGTCGCAATGATCTCTCATTTGAAGAGTGCAAAGAAAAAACAAAAGTTAAGTAATGTAAAGACATAAGAGATCAAATTTCTTTGCCTGTTTTGGCTTACGCCACACAAATGAGCTTGAGAGCTGCTGGAAAAATAGATGAGTCGAAAATTGTTAAGGAAATAATATCATCTCCAACAAAAGCCAAAAAATACCGAAAAAGTATAGCACGGGATTGATCATTGATCAACCAAAACCTGGTTTTGGTAACTCTAATGACGGGAATACTGCAAGACGTTTTTTTAAGAATGCAGAAGTATCTGCTGAAATTACTAATATTGATTTAGAGTTGATCAAAAATATGCACACAATATTAATTGTAGTTTCTAGTGGTATTGAGGTCAACATTGAAAAATTTACAAACTTCGCTAATAACACTGCCAGGCTATTTGTGAAAAAATATCCATGGTACTATATGCCTCCTACTCTTCACAAATATTTTATTCATGGGCCTGAAATTATATCATTATCGCCATTGCCAATTGGTCAGCTAACCGAAGAGTCTCAGGAAGCCAGAAATAAAGATTTTAAAAGTTATAGGGAGAATTTTGCCCGTAAATGCAGTCGAGAAAAAACAATAGAAGATATCTTTAATAGATTTCTCTTAAGTTCAGATCCGTTTATAACAAGCATGAACAATAGTTCTAAAAAGAAAAAAGAGCTAATGCCAAAATCTGCATTGGAGTTGCTTGTACTTCCCAGCAATCAAAATAGCAATGATGAAGATGGAGATGAAGATGGAGATGAAGATGAAGATGGAGATGAAGATGGAGATGAAGATGGAGATGAAGATGATGATGAAGATGGAGATGAAGGTTAAGATTATTGTAACGAATTAATTTATGATTATGAAATTGAATGTGAAGTAAATACTAACATTGAAGGTAATAATGATTATAATAAAAAATTGTTGTTTTCCAAAAAAAAAAAATAGAATAACCGAATTTAATTAAATTTTTTTTAAATAGTGTGTTTATGGTTATTTATCAATAAAAAAACAATTAGATTTTCAAATGTTTCATTTTTGAGCAAAATTTTCAAATTTCGAGAAAAAAGGTATGATTTTAATTTAAACATTTTCTAATAAAAATACATATAAAACATTTATTCCTTATTATTTTTAAAAATATTAGTTATTTTTCTTAAAGTACATTTAGTATGCTTTAATTTGCAATTTAATTGAATAATTTATAGCGCACCGTTCCAAAGTTACAGCAAAAAATTTGAAAAAAGAGGATTTTTTATAGAACACAAAATGGCCCATAAAGGGTTAAAAAATGTGTTTTTTCACTCTGTTTTTTTTTTGAAATGTTGGTTTTTTATGTATTTATAAATATCCATTAATAAAAAATATTTTTTTTTTAAATTACGACTTCTATGAATTAATCGCCACTTTTCATGCATTTGGCCCCACTGTGCGCCGTCTTGCTGAAACCACAACCGAATTTCAGTGGAGGGGACCGAATACAGACATGACAACCTCAAATTGGTGGCAGCAACAAACTCTTTGCGAACAATTACATCAGTCAGTGCAAAGAAAACAACCCCCAAAAAGAAGAAACAATCTCCATCACGACAAGCAAAAGCGTATTTGTCCAGCAGAATCATGGATTTGATAGGTCTTCCGCCTTAGGGCTGCGATTTTGAACCTAATAATTTCTTTAATTCCAGCACATAAAAATCATGTTAGCGTGGTCAGCGGCTATTAAAGCTTGACGAGTATAGTGGCCAAAAAACCGGGATTTTCTAAAAAAAACCCGGTTTTCAGTTTGTTCGAAACATCTATTTTTCAAGAAATCGGGTTTCGGTTTGAAATTTTAGAAAAAACCGGTGGAACTAGTTTTCGGTTTTTTTTTTCTTTAAATTAAATTACACATGTTTTGTGGTATCTATCATTTTATAAACCAATTCGTGCTTAAAACTCAAAATTGCACTGCTCTTTTCAAAGTTGGCATCACGTCTTTATTTGGTATTAAAATTTAAATTATATTCCAATTTCGATTGTGTGTTTAATATAAAATTGAAAATATTTATTCAAAATCACATTAAACTGATTTTAATTCGAAAATCATATTCAAATTTGAAAGAGATTTTCGTACATGAAAATCTTGTAAAAATTTAAATATTTATATAGTTTATAAGATAATTTAAATTTAGAAATTTGAAAAATTTATAATATCATTTTGAAATTTGAATAAAAAATTAGTTTTGAAATGTAATTTAAAACTATTGACGCATAAAACCATATTGGAATAGGGAAATCATGTTTCTTAATTCCAAAATGTCAGTAAAATTCGAAAATCACATCATTTATTATTAATTATTTAAGGGTATTAACTCTAAATGAGTAAAAACCGGTTAACCGAAGACAAATAACCGGGTCACGTGTTTTAAAAAACGGGCACCCGGTTACCGGTTTCATTGGTTTTTTGGTTTCAGATTGGGGCACTTTATTGACGAGGCGGTAGATGCGTTCAAAACTTGTGTTTTAGAGCTACCTCATTCGGAGCAGCAATAACGCTAGGAAAATTGGTTCATAGACATGGAAAAGTTTATTGACCTTCATGGAAAAACAATGGATTTAGAAAACCATTGTCTATCATCTCTGTATGTTTTTTTCATTATTTGGCCAGAAATACACGCTGAAAATGTGGTATGTTTTTGTTGTTTTGATGCAAATATAACGTGTTTGTTGCTTACCGGGAATATAATATACTTGCGTCCGACCACATTGTTTTTGCTATTCAATATTACATGTTGGAGACACAACGATTAATATGTTGTAACATATGTATGTGTTAATGACCCAAATGTGGCTTTTTTGTTAGAAACTGCGTGACAATCAAAAAGAATCAAAAAATAACAGATCTTCAATTCATGAAAATAGTGCTAGCGCGTAAGTCTGTGGAAGTTACAAATTTTAGAGGATTCCTCTATTATGTTATTGTCGCCTTTTTCAACTATGTTGGGCGTGAAACTAAACTTGTTATCCAAAATAACACGCAGATATTTGGCACACTCGGCAAGTTTAGTTTCAGAACCGTATTTTTCTACCTTCGCTTTAAAAGGACCAGCTCGGTATTGACCGGGTTTACACCTAGCTTCCCTTCACCCGCCCATCTGCCACAAGTCCGTAAGCTACCTTGCAGAATGGCCCTCAGGGTGGAGGAATACTTGCCCCTTTAGCTAGTGCCACATAGTCCGCACAAGCAACAATTTTCGCGCCCACATTTTTGAGGGTGATCAGTATTCCATTCAGCTCAAGGTTCCGTAGAAGCGATGACAAGATCCAATAAAAAAATCGCAACTATCTCAACAAATACACGTTTTCATTTTAAAATGAAAACGTGCAGTCTTACTGAGACACCCTTTATTTAGGTTTTAAATACATTAGGGATGTGCGCTTAGTTGATTAAACCGAGTTTCGGTTGTGGACTGTAAATTCAATCGCGACATCCTAACTTCGTTTGTCGCAAACGCAACTCGGTTGCCACAGCCAAATTTATTGTTCCTACAACCTACTTGCAAACAATTGTTTGCAATTTTTGTTGGAGGACAAATACCTATAAGGGCTGTCTCAATAAGATTGCACTTCTTAAATTTAATGTAATTTTTTTGTGCAAGTGGCAACTCTGAAATTTGGCAGCTGCCACATATGTTTATTCCGATTATTAAAAATCCAGCGCTTTATGAAAGAACAACGCATTATAATTGTGCAAACTTATTACAAAAATTTGTAAAGTTATGCTGATACAGCTCGCAAACTTCGAAGAATTTGCAGTCGAGAAAGTGCAACTAATGTGTCAACTTAGGGTGGTCAAAAATTTTGTAGGAACTGGGTCGGTTATTGGCAGTAAGACTCCTGTCAACGTACCGGTTGGTCTCTTTCTTGAAAACGTTGTCGCTAAAAATTAGAGTGTCGCCGAAAACCCCAAAACATCAATTCGGCATCGTTCTCAGCAACTTCAAATTGCACGAAGCACTACGCAGTGAATTTTGACAAAGGACCTCCACCTTCATGCGCACAAAATTCAGCTTACTCAGGAGCTCAAACCAGCAGACCATGGAAAGGGACGTTCGTTCTTTCGTTCAACGGGTAATGGAGTAAAGTTAAGTCAATCATAATATTTAAACAAAAAGTCATCTTCTCCGATGAAGTGCATTTCCATCTGAATAGCTTCGTGAATACACAACAGTGTCGAATTTTGAGCTCAGAAAATGCTCATGCAATCCATGAGAAACAAATGCACCCACAACGACCAAAAATGTATGGTGCGGATTTTGGTCAGATGTCGTGATTGGACTTTACGTCTTCGAAGATGAGGCCGAAATTGTAGTGACTGTGAACGGCATTCGTTACACGAATATGATGACTGAGTTATTGTGGACTCAACTGGACGGCAAGGATTTGGCGACATGTGGTTTCAGCAAGGCGGCGCCACCTGCTACCCCGCGCACGAAACAATCGATTTATTGCACCAACGATTTCTAGAATAAATTATGTCAAGAAATTCTGACGTCAACTGGCCACCAAGATCATGCGATTTAACGCCGTGCGATTTCTTTGTTTGGGGTTTTTTTGAAATCTCGGGTTGATGCAAATAAACCAGAACCAATTCCAGAGCTCAAATCCGACATCCAACGCTTTATCGATGCGATATAGCCACATCTCTGTGAAAAATACATGGAAAATTTCATGATAAGAGTAATGGCCTCTCGTCAGAGCCGTGGGGTTATTTGACGGTTATTTTATACCGTACCTAATCGGAACCTATCTTCTTTACAATCCAATAAAAAAAATCGCAACTATCTCAAAAAGTACACGTTTATATTTTAAAATGAAAAACTGCTTTCTTACTGAGACAAGACACCCTTTATATATGTTTTAAATATACTAGGGATATGCGATTAATTGATTAATCAGGCTTCCTAATATATCGACAGACAGACATTGCTGTTGTTCGTATTTTCGATTAATCGATCTGTCTGCGTTTTGATTAATCGTTATTTTTTACTAAAAGATTTATCTAAAAATTTAATAATCAAAAATTTGAATAATTGAGCAATTGATGCTGTTAGATTTTCTCAGTTTGAATTTTTTCATCAATATTCTTTACTCAAAATTTCCAAATGTTTCCTTTTGTTTTTATAGTAGTGGGTTACTATTAATATTTCCGGAACAGCAAATAATAACAAAAATTTTTAAATGAAAATGGCTTTATTGTTTTTCAAAAATTTCCCCTTGATTACTACCAATACAATTTTGCATTCGTTTAAACCATTTGTCAAAGCAGTTTTTCCGTTCCTCTTGAGACACCTCCAAAACATGGTTTTTGAATGCAACAACTGCTTCTTCGGCGCTCGTAAATCGTTGACCACGCAGTTTACCTTTGATATTCGGGAATAAGAAGCAAGTCATTGGGTGCCAAATCAGGACTGTATGGAGGAGGGGTCATCAATTCGATGTTATGACTGCTCAAAAATGCACCTGTTTGATATGATGTTTGAGAGCTCGCATTGTCATGATGGACAGTGAGTGATTCGTCTTTGGCGGTTGGTTTTACGAATTTCTCCAATGACTTTCGGCAAACAGATGGTCGTGTACCACTCAGAATTGACCGTCCTATCGAAATGTATTGCAGTAGAACCAACGTGCAAGGATGCCTCTATCTCAAGATATGTCATATGATGATCATGCATTATCAGTTCACGCACTGTATCGGCGTTTTCTGGCAGAATAGCCGATTTTGGACGACCTTCACGAAATTCATCCTGAAGTGTACGGCGTCCGAGACTGAATTCTTGGTACTAGCGATTTACAGGTGTGTTTGATGGTGCTTCATCATCTAAAATCGAAACAAGTTGATTGAGACACTCTTGTCTCGACAATCCAAGCCGAAATCATAAAAAAATTATAACAAGATAATTTTCAAGGGTTAATTGTATTCTTTGTCCGAGATGCATTTTTCATTACACAGTAAATTAAAAAACTAGTGCTCGTAAATGAAGATGGTATATGATTTTTTTATGATAAAAAACATTAAACTCTCCAGGGAAAGTTCCAGTTTGCATCTGGTAACACTAGTATTGCCAGTTCCCGAAATATAAATAGCAACCTATAAGAGGTTGTATGATTTCAAAAAATTATTCGAGTGAAGAATAAAATTATTTAAATGGGATTAACCAATATTCAAATTAATGGATTAATCATAATTCTGATTATTCAGAATTGCAGATTATTCAATTAACTGATTAATCACGATATCGAATAATATAAATATTAATTTCTAAATATTGGTTAATCGTACATCCTTAATATCCTAATATCGTACATCCTTACACGCTGAAAAATGTGTCTCTTTTGCTTTTGTTTGGGTGCAAATGTAACGTGTTTGTAGCTTGTCGCAAGTATATTATACTTGTGTCCAAACACATTGTGTTTGCTATTCAATACAACATGTTTGGGACATAATAATGATAGTTTATAATAAATGTATTGGCGAAACAAATGTATTTTTTTTTTGTTAAAACTGCTGAAAACAAAAATGTGACAGACAGTAGAGAAACAAAAACAGCAGATCTTCAATTCACGAAAACAATGATTGCAAACATGCACATGGTTATTGCAATATATTACTGGGGCCGATATTTTTCTGCGTGTATAATCCGTTTTCCCATTACATCCCATGAGCGGGATTGGGGAGAGCGTTTGAAAAGAATTTTATATACAATTCTTATTATTATAAGTAATTAAATGTTTTCTATTACAGTTATTTAAATTTGTAACGCGATGTTGTGTGTGTTGGGCAACTGCCAACAAATCAAAAGTAATATATAGTTGATGTTCCAGAATAGTGCGTTTACATGCTGAAAAATAACTGTCTCTCTAATATATTCTCCCAAACATATTCTGCACGAACTATGTAGATATTTGGAACACACTACAAACATTCATATATTTGCAACTCCCACACTCACTTGTATTCAAATGTAAACAGTATTATGTTTACTGGCAAACATGTATGATTTCACGTGGACATATATGCGTGCTTCATCCCAAACATCCATATAATACTTACGTGCTAGCATTCGTGTGTTTCCCCCAAACATGCATACACTTACGTGGAAACTTATGCGTATTTCCTACCAAACATAATAATATTTAGAGATACATTATTCTTTGATTTTAACATAGTATATGTTTCATTTATTACAATTAAATTTATCAATATCAATTCACATTTACATTTAGTTGCATTGAATGCAATGTTATTTCATGAAATAGGAATCTGCAGTTCTTTTGCTTCTCCTTACTTTGTAGTATCTCACGTTTTTGTTTTCAGAAGGTTTCAGCTATGCGTTGGTTATCATTATGCATTGGTGCACAAACAATATACATATGTACAAATATACAAATCTAGTTCCTACAAGCCAAGCGTTGATTACTAACTTATTTTTGATGTGTTAACACCCATTGGCGCGGGTAGGGACTTAACTCACAAAGTGAACACATCCAAACACAGTTTTTCCGACTGCGATCACAGATTGTTTGCCGTTAAATTCCTCCGAAACGGCTGGACCGATTTGTATGAAATTTCGTTTGCGTATCGGGTAGGTCTTAGAATCGGCTAACATCTATTTTGCATACCCCTAAATGATAAGGATGACCCACAAATATATAGAACACTGATTTGTCCGACTGCGAAACACAGATTGTCAAACTGCGGAAAAAAAACACACACACTGATGTAGCGGAAGCGAATAGTTGTCTTGTCTGGGTGCGGAGCACTCGCAGAGCAACGAGAATAATGACGTGGTTATACATATATAAAAATGAGATAGCAAGAGAGCAACGAAAATTGTGTGAACTTGTGTAGCGTATGTACGAACATAACAATGTATGTATGGACATGTGTCTGTTGCTTTGCATTCTCCTTGTTTTTTGTGGGTATAAAACAGTGATGGGCACGCTAACATAAAGAATATCATATTTCGATTAGTGCCACAGAGAGCGACTGCGTCGCACATTACACTTTGAAACAAAAACTGATTTGAAGTGATTTGATTCTCTTATGGAAACAGAAAATGTAAGTGCTTATTTATATTCATGTACAAAAAATATGTTATGCAGTTAATTTTTGTTTTCCTTATGTCATAATGAGAGCACAGTATAAACGACTAAATTTGATAGCAAAAGAGCCTATTCTTTTTTATTTTCGAATATAACATTTATTAATGTGTTCATAGAAATCGAACAGGTACCGGGTAATAAAAATGTGTTAACATATCGCCCGTGAGTTCTAACACTCATTGGATTTTTTTTAATATACTTATTACACAAATTGTCCGCCCTTCCGATTTTCTCAGTAAAGGCTCAGAAAAACAAAGGGTTTCAGTTTCTTTCCTCAAAACAGTTTCTCACTTTGGTAGCACACATGCATATATACGAAACACATTTCTACACAAAACCAAAGCAACATCACAAACCATTTAACCGTCCAAGCCTTCGTTTATTCTTCTTTCACTGATCAAGGGCTTTTGATAACCTTTGTCCGGTGAACCATTGACGACTGAGTACATGAAACTAAAACGCAATTCCTCAGCCAAAATAAGAAACACTGACTTCATCTGCATTTTACACGCACACTCAGGAATATTTATGAATCACAAACACAGCTATATTTGCGTCGCAAACACATATATTATAACATATTAATCATTGTAACTCAAATATGTAATATTGAATAGCAAGCGCAATGTGTTTGGACGCAAGTATATTATATTTCCAATCACACTTTATATTTGCATCCAATAAATAAAAAAAGATAGATTTTTCAGCGTGTATGTGCGCTTTATAGCGGCGCAATCTCTCAAGACAACATGCAAGAAATAGAAGCGATCGGAAACAATTTTGCGTATTGTATTTAATATACAAAGTTTATTATTTCCCATAAGTATACTAGATTATCTAACGAAACACCTTCCCAAAAATCGTGCAACAAAACAAGAAACTTTTTCCCTTTTCCTCTGGGAAAGTAGACAACTAATATCTATGGTAATCACAAGATTGTTCCTTCTATGCATAATAAATACTTACTAACTCTTACACGTTTTAAATAAGCCAATTTTGCTTAAACACAAAATTTCATTTAAATTGAATGCACGAAATATGAATGAATACATTTGTGGCCATATTTTGATATTGTCATCATACAAACTGTGAAATTATGCAAAACACAACCAAGGCGGCGTTGAAGAAGGCCTCCGGGAATACACCTGGGAGATGGCATAAGCAGTTGGGTATTAACCAAAAATCATATTCACACTTTTTAAATAAACCATCAGCGGCAGAGCAGAAGGAGGAGAACACCCCGCAAAACTCTTCCAGCCAAACCGTTTTTCATACTTATGCCAACATTATCCCGTCTAAATTCACAATTTATACCCTGCGAGCAATGTTTGCTGATGTTTCTCGCCGTTTTTTTATTTTTTTTTTGGTGGGCGTTATTTTGTATCCCCTGCAGCAGAGAACCGAGCAAAAAAAGGAAACCTGAAAACAGTAAAAAAACCAAAAAAAAAAAAAATATGCGAAATGATCCCCTTGGCCCCTCATAAAAAGAAAACACATTACGTTTAAAACTGCCTTAACCGTCATTCACTTACTTTGACAAAAGACGACGAAAATTGAATTTTTATGTTTTACATAAAACAATTTTTATGCAAATTATTAATCCATCCATAAGTGCGGACGGGAAGTAAAAGCGCCGTCAAGCAACGAAAACAACACGTCAGAGACGCCCCATGAAAAAAGCGTTAAGAAAACTCACTCAGTTAAAACTGTGTGTTCGATTTAACCATAAGCTTAACTCGCTGAATGGCAAAGGACAAAAGTATATACATAGTGTATGAGGCTGCAGGTGTTGAAGGAATGAACATACGTGCTCAAATGTTTTTCATCTCCCCCCCTCCCGAAACACCAAAAAGGTGTAACCTTTCTTTAGAAAATTTTTAAATATATAACCATAACTTGGAGTCATAAAACCAGCGGGAAAGCTGATTATAGGAAAGAACCTCAAGGCTTAGAATACTATGCATTTTCAGTTATTGATGATAGTAAAAAGGATTAATAGAAGAATTTTTAGTCTTCTGGGATGTAATGGAAATGATTGAAAATTTCAGTTTTGGTTTTTGTGTATTTAGAATAGATATCCCCCTAAAATAGTTCCGATTTGCACATAAAATAAACGAACAACACAATGCTAGTAACAAGAACGTAACGTCAACGTCTCTCATTTTCTTCAGACCTATATAGTAAGTGTTATTTGAACTGTGGCTTGCATTGTTCAATTTGGGGCTCCAATTTTCGTTGACGCCTCCGAACATTTGGAATAGCACTTGACGAATGACTTGTGTAATGCTGGTTACCAATTACTCTATTGCATCCGACTTATCCATGTAGACACTATACTTAAAGTAGGCCCAAAAAAATTCTCTAGAGGTGTAATACTAGCTGATCTAGGCGATAATTTATTGGTCCGAAGCTTCAAGTTAACTATTCACCGAATTGATCTCACAATAAAGTCATGGTTTGAAGGAGTTTGTGGCCACCCGTCTTGTTGGAACTTAATGTCGTTTAGAACATGGGTCGCAATTTATGGCAGAACTAGTTAATTGTCATGACGCAATAACTTGAGCGGGCCTGATTTTTGCAAAAATATACACCGAAGTTTCCACCAGCCGGTAAGCCATGGAGTGGCTGCTCGTGAACCTCTTCGGGTTGCTCATCAGCTCATCATCAACTGACATAGGCATTATAGCAGAAATTGGGCTCATCATTTTCCGTTGGTCTTCTCTATGGCTTTAGCGCAGCGTGAACATCTGAACAGTTGTCAATTGTCCAGGCCCAAAGCCTCACTGTTGTGTTCCAAACAGGTCAGTGATAATTGGCTCTAGTATTTCGCACATTATACTTGATAGATTTAAATACTATAGATAAAAGGATTATTCCACGGTAGTTGGCACAGAGAATAAAGTCGCCCTTTTTAATTGTGGGGCACAGTATACTGAGAGTCCAATTGCCGCGCATGCATTCACCTAACCAAATTTTGCTAATGAGCTGATGCATGCATCTCCTCCAAATAGCTCCGCCGGTAATCCATCGGCTCCTGTGGCTTTGTTGTTCTTAAGCCGAGCAATAGTTGTTCTGACCTAGTCTTGGTTAGGAGGGTGGCAATCGATGTCGTCGTACAAATTGTGATTGATTATCCCATCATCATTGGATATCTCAGGTACCAGAAGCGCAGGGAAATGACCTCTCCATATTCCCAACATGCTCTACACATCTGCGATAAGATTTCGGTCCTTGTCTTTACAGAAGGGGGCCCTGAACCATGTCCATTAGTCCTGTTTTTGACTTTTTGGTAGAATTTTCGGGCTGCGTTCTTCCTTCTTTATATATCAATTTTCTCACCCTTGCGCTTTCTCCACTGCCGTTTCTTACGCCTAAAGAGATGGTTTACCTACTTTTTTTCTCCCTACACAGCTCAGTAGCAGCTCGTGTTGTAA
The DNA here is from genome assembly GCA_963931995.1 of Phaonia tiefii. Taxonomy (NCBI): domain Eukaryota; kingdom Metazoa; phylum Arthropoda; class Insecta; order Diptera; family Muscidae; genus Phaonia; species Phaonia tiefii. Next base: position 241,237,945 of record OZ008368.1, read on the forward strand.
ATGACTGAACCACTGTCATACGCGCAGCGTTCTTTTCATCATTTGCAATGTGACAGTCTTCATCGTACCATGGTTTATTACGACGAGGTTTCTCGAAACCAAGTACTCGTGTTGCGGCAGTTTTTATAGAGTCTAAAATGGGTTTCCACTGCGCATCAGAATTGTTATCGGGAGGGGGTGGGTTCTGTGCCAAAAGTTGCGAAAGCTCCCTTGAGTAAGCAATGGCTACCTCTGGTAATTGCAGCTTTCCGATGTCCAGCTTCCTCTGTCTCTGGTTTCGGACGATTTTCGCTCAACTCAATCTTGTGCGAACCTTTGCTGCTACCAGGTAGTGATCAGAAACGATGTTAGCTCCTCTGATAACTTCTACGTCTATTGCACTGACTGAGTGCCTTCCACCAGTTAACACGTTATCAATTTGGTTCTTCTGACTTTGATCAGGGGATATCCAAGTAGCCTTGTGGATGTCTTTATGTTGGAATCTCGTACCACTAAGGACCATGTTTTTTGCCGCTGCAAAGTCAATCAATCTCATACCGTTGTCGAAACTGTCAGCATGTTGTCTGAAATTGCCGATAGTGGGATGAAACACATTTTCTCTGCCTACTTTAGCATTAAAATATCCTAGTACAATCTTAATGTCAACGCCAGGGCAACGGTCATGCGTTTCCTCTAGGCGCTCATAGAATCTTTGGCATCATCATCTTTCTCTTCTGTCGGGGCATGTAAACAAATTAGGAAAACATAAAAATATTTCGCTTTTATGCGGATTGTGGCTATACGTTCAGTCACAGGGTTGCACCAAGATATTAGATGTCGCAGTCTTTTGTCAACTACAAATCCGCAACCTATGTTTCTCATGGCAACTGTAGTAACTATATGTCGCAGTTTTTTTTCATGTGCATTTTTTTGATATGACATGTGTCCTGTGAATGTAATGTCAGCCTTATAACTTTCGAGGACATCTGCCAATTTGATACCTGCACCGGATCCATATATAGTTCCTACATTCCAAGTGCATATCCGTAAATCGTGGTCCTTCTAACGTTTGTGGGAGTAGTCAACAAATATGGGCTGTTTATGCTTTCTATTCCGTTTATGTATTTTGTTGGCCCATATGGCCAAATCCCAGTTGGGAAAATCGTCCTAGACGAAGTAGTCGTCAACGATTTCTGCTAGACATTTTGATTTTTGTCGCTCACGACACTGGTCGCTTAAACTGTCTCTGATAAAGTTGCAATGCAAATTACCACAACTATCTCAAAACTACGTATTTTTATTTTAAAATGCACGAGTGCATTCTTACTGAGACACTGTTTACTAACTCTTGGCACCATCTTTAGGCCGTCGAATTTTTAATGTCAAATATCTATCTTCTATTATCTGAAATTTAAGACACTTCGGTATTGCTATTAGTTAGATTAGGCCTATTTTTGACCATATATTGTGTTGGGTAAAAGCATTTCTTGATTGTTTGTTTGAAGAAACTGAAATCAATGACTTATGAAAATTAATTTATTAATTTAGTAGAATGAATAAGTCATATATTCAGGTACTTCTTCATAATTGGTACTACGAGTATGAAACAAAAACCGTCCGTGGCGTAATGGTAATGTGCGCAACTCTTGTACATGAGTTCGTGGGTTCGATATATGCTTTGAACAGCTTACAGTTCTTTCTACGGCGGTCACCTCGCTTAATGACGGCGGAATTCACAAGTATTTAGCCCTGAAAAAAGCTTATCGGTGTAAAGCTACAGGTCCCAATCAGTGAGAGTAAAACTAAAAAGCCCACCGCACACTGGTTGTGGGAAGCTCTCCCTAAGCCCTTCATTGGAAGTATTTTTCTCATTTTTCGTGTTTTTTAATGAAAGTTTCTTAATAGAGGGCAGATCAATAAGTCCGTGACTTTTCGAACTTTCCTCGTAGTTATATGAAATGCAACACTGCTCCCATCAAGTACCTCCTGTTAATAGACTATTGTCAAATTTTGAGCAAGATCCATCATTTACTTTACGTTTAACAGCTGTTCAAAATATACAACCTCGTGCATTTTTTTAAACATGGAAAAATGTGAATTTCGAGTTCTCATTAAACATTATTTTTTGAGTAAAAAAAACGTCGATAAAACCAAGGAAAATCTGGGTCCATACTACGGAGACTCTGCACCATCGATTTCAATGGTAAAATAGTGGTTTACTGACTTTAGTTGTGGTGGCACAAGTACAAATGACGCTGAACGTTCTGGACGGCAAATTGAGGTCAATACACCCGAAAATGTCCAAAAAATCCACGATATAGTGTAGGACGATCGAAGAGTAAAAGTTCGAGAGATTGTTGATGCCACAGGCATTTCATATGGCAGTGTGGTTTCGATTTTAAATGATCAGTTGGGTTTAAGAAAGCTTTCTGCAAGATGGGCGTTGCGTTTGCTCTCAATTGACCATAAACGTAATCGTGTGACATTTTCAAAGGATTGCTTGGAGTTGTATAATCGCAATTTGAAGGAGTTTTTGCTGCGTTTTGTAACTGTGGATGGAACATGGATACATTACAACACTCCAGAAACCAAGCAGCAGTATGAACAATGGGTTTCTTCGGGTGAACCGGCTCCGGAGAAGGCGAAGGTAAGTTTGCCGGCCAATAAGGTGATGGCAACAGTTTTTTGGGAGGCACGCGGGATAATCCACATCGATTACCTTCAAAAGGGAAACTCAATAAATGGCAAATATTATGCCAACTTATTGGACCGATTTAACGAGGATTTAAAAATAAACGACACCATATGACCAAGAAAAAAGTTATTTTTCATCAAGATAATGCACGGGTGCACACGTGTGTAGTCTCAATGGCAAATTCCGTGAAGTCCGCTATATTTTCCGGATTTAGCTCCCAGTGACAAAAATAAATGAGCAGCCTGATTTGCTTATGCGATCACTGATGTGTGTCAGGCTTAGTAGGTGACTGATGTCACTGAAGCTTATCAAGATATCGGGCATATTCTTTTGTCCTTTAGCAGGCAGATGACCCAAACATATGGGTCAACGCCGGATAAAAAACCAAAAAAAGAAAATCCATAATGGGCGGCTGCAATCAAATATCCTGGCAGTAGGTAAAATGCAAAAACCCGTTGCATTTTACAATCGGACCACGATTTACGGATATGCACCTGAAATGTGAGAACTCTATATAGATCCGGTGCAAGTATTCAATTGGCAGATGTCCTCGAAAGTTAAAAAGCTGACATTACCGCAATCCAGGAAATGCGATGGACAAGACATGGCCGCACACGAAAAGAAGCTGCGACAAATGTATACTACAGTTGCCATGAGAAAAAACATGAATTTGGTTGCGGATTTGTAGTTGGCAAAAGACTGCGACATCTAGTCTCTAGGTTCAATCCTGCAAGTGAACGTATAGCCACAATCCGCTTAAAAGTGAAATATTTTTATATTTCCCAAATTTGTGTTCATCCCAGACAAAGAAGAGAAGAAAGATGATGCCAAAGTCATATGAGCTCCTAGCGGCTCCACGATATTATGATTATACTAGGAGATTTTAATGCTATTGGCAATTTCAGTCTACATGCTGACAGTTCCGAAAACTGTATGAGACAGATTGACTTTGCCGCGGCAAAAAACATGGTCATTAGTGGTACAAGATTCCAGCATAAAGATATCCACAAGACTACTTGGGTATCCCCTGATCAAAGAACGAAGATCCAAATTGGACGTACGAGTGATCAGAGGAGTTATCATCGATTCTGATCACAACCTGGTAGCAGAAAAGGTTCACAAAAGATTAAGTAGAGCCAAAATCGTACGAAACCAGAAGCAGAGGAAGCTGAACATCGGAGAGCTGCAATTACCAGAGGTAGCCAGAGCCTACTCATGGAAGCTCTCGCAACTTTTGGCACGGAACCCTTCCCCTCCTGATGACGATCCTGAAGCGCAGTGGAAACCCATTTGCGACACTATAAAAACTGCCGCAATATACCGGACTTGTGTTTGAAAAACCGCTTCGCAGCAAACCATGGTACGTTAAAGAGTATCGCATTGCAAATGATAAAAGAACGCTGTACGCATGGCAATGCTTCAGTCAATTGCTACGCGAGCTGCGTCTGAGCGGTATAGGGAGAAAAGAAAGGAGGTAAACTGTCTCTTAGGCGTAAGAAACGGCAGGGGAAAAAGCGCGAGGGTGATAAAATTGAGTCATTCAGAAGGAAGAACGAAGCCCGAAAATTCTACCAAACAGTCAACAACGAAATTAATGGGCCTCCCTTCTGTAAAGACAAGGACGGAAATCTCAACGCAGATGTGCAGAACATGTTGGGAATATGAAGAGATCATTTCTCTGCGTTATTGGTACCTGAGATATCCAATGACGAGACAATCGACCAACATTTGGACGTCGACATCGATTGCCCCCTCCTAACCAAGACGAGGCCATAACAGCTATTGCCCGCCTTAAGAACAACAATGCCGCAGGAGCCGATGGATTACCGGCGGCGCTGTTTAAGACTAGCACGGGTGAGCTGATAAGGTGCATGCTCCAGCTCATTACCAAAATTTGGTTAGATGAATGCATGCTCGGTGATTGGAGTCTCAGTGTACTATGTCCCATATTTATAAAAGATGACCCAAGTCTCTGTGCGCACTACTGAGGAATATGCCTTCTATCCATAGCATGTAAGTTGCTATCAAGTATAATGTGCGAAAGACTAAAACCAATTATCGCTGATCTGATTAGACCATACCAGTGTGGCTTTAGGTCTGGAAAATCGACAACTCACTAGATTTACACGCTACGCAAAATCCTGGAGAAGACCCATGAAAAACAAATCGACACTTATCGTCTATTTGTCGATTATAAGGGGGCCTTCGATAGCCTGATACGGGAGAAACTCTACGGAGCAATGTCTCAGCGTGGTATTCCTGCGAAGCTCATACGCCTTTGCAGGAGGACCTTAACGAACACCAAATCCGCAGTGAAAGTTGGTAAGGATCTTACCTAACCTTTTGAAACTAAGCGAAGCCTCAGGCAAGGCGACACCCTATCGTGCGATCTCTTTAACATCTTAATAGAGATTATTCTGATAAAAGCAGCTGTCAACATGAATAAAACCATCAGCAGCAAAAGTCACATGCAGCTCGCGTGTGCTGATGATATAGTTATCATTGGGCGTATAATTAGAGAAGTTACTGCGGTGTTTTCGAGAGTTGAGAAGGAGTCAGGAAAAGTGGATGTGAAAGTAAATGAGGACAAGACAAAATTAATGGCTTCAGCGAGCAGGCCCTTCACTCGATTAGACAAAGGAGTGAACGTTGATAACCGATATAGTTTCGAGGTGGTGGACGAATTTATATACCTCGGATCTGCCGTAAACAAAAACAACAACATCAGCCTGGAGATTAAGCGGACAATTGTGCTTGCGAATACATGTTATTTTGGGCTAAGCAAGCACTTTAGAGATAAAGCCCTCTCTCGAGTAACAAAAGTCCAACTATGCCAGACTCTCACACAACCTGTCTTGCTTTATGGCGCTGAATCTTGGGTCTTATCGCCAGCAGACGAAACGTCTGTAGGAGTCTTCGAGAGAAAAGTACTCCCAAAAAATTATGGCCCCATAGTGCACAACGGCGAGTATCGGCGACGCATGTACCATGAGCTGTATGAACTATATCCCGACATTGACATAGTTAGGCGGATCAAAATAACGCGATTGCGCTGGCTTGGCCATGTCAGTAGAATGGATGAAGACGAACCAGCACGAAGGGTTTTCGAAATCGAAGGTATACGAAAAATACGAAGACCAAGACTCCGCTGGAGGGACCAGGTTGATGAATCCCTGCGTACACTTGGTATTGACAACTGGAGAAATAAAGCAAAAGATGGAACTGGTTGGCGAAAAATGTTATCTCGTTTTGTAAGGTTCCTGACCCCTCGGGGTTGTTCGTGACTGGATAAGAAAGTAAGACTATTTCCTACTTCCGAACCTAATGAAACGGCTCGGTGGAAAGAGATTTAGCTCCAACGATGAAATTATTGATCAAACAAATGCCTAATTTATGGACCTCGGAAAATACTATTTTTTTGAAAGGGATACAAAAATTGGAGAAACGTTGGACTAAGTGTCTTCAGCTAAAAGGAGATTATGTTGAAAAATAATTTTGTTTTTCCAAAAAAACTGTGTTTCATTCAAAAAGTCACGGACTTATTGATCCGCCCTTAGTTTTGTTGTCCTGTTAGTGTAATGCCAACATTTCATGGCATATGTTGTACAGAAAATTGTAGAAATTCCTAAAAATAGTATGCAAGTTTGGAAATTCTTGAATAAAATGTGACACTTGCCAGATTATCAACAATAGGCTGATTAGTTGTTAAATATTCAATGACATGTCATCCATCTTAGCACAGTAATATAAATACTTATACTTAATGAAATTTTACCACAATTTAATTTTTAATAAATCTTCACAAATTAACAAATCTCTACTCAAGAAAGTTATTAGCCATATTGAGCAAAGGAAACCCTATCTTAAGACCAAAATTATCACAAATTTCCCGTGACATGGGTTAACAAAGGAAATGAGGTGTTTCCTTTATGCTTCCCCTGAAATGGGTTACTTGGCCGCCGGACCTCAGGAAATTAGTAACGTTAAATAGCAACTTCCCATTGGGTATGTGTTCATCACCCAGCCCGCAAGGCAGCTAGCTGTCTGTGGGCAGCTATTGGTGGTGGAAAATTATAATGACACTTCTCATTAACAATATTAATTATGAATGACACTTTTGTAAAAGAGTTTAATAATTGTTATTGTTATCAAGTAAACCACTTAGCAGCACTTCAGCAGAAACCTATAATAACTCGAAGGAGGCAAAAAACTGGACTGAAGATTGTGTCCTTTTTATTTGTTGGGATAGAAATACAAAGACACAAAGTGTATAGAGAATATTAAGAAAATGATAGTTGTAGAGCATGGACGACATGGATACCTTAAATGATCAGGACAATAATCAAACATATTGTACAGACAAAAAGGTGACAGCAACAGCAAAAATGTCACTGACACAACTTTTACCAGGCCGCCTGTAGTATCCGAAAAAGGCAGTTAATCCCTGCGTTATATGTATTTTATAAACACCCCATTTCCACTTATGTACTGACATCCCACCTACAATTAACCAGCGGACAAAGAAGAATATACTCTTTGCTCGCAAGCATGTGACATGTTCCACTTATCACAGTTACCTCCAACCTAACACACACAAGCACAAATAGCAAGGGCAAAGACAACAGTGTAGTCGGAAAAGTAAGTGGCAACAACAAGCGTAACAAACAACACCTCGACCACCACTACCAGGACAACGGCAATGATGACAATGACAACAACTGTGTAGCGACGCAAAAAGGTCTTCTTTCAACCATAAAAGACACACAGCAAAATAACAAAATCAACACCCATGACATGGTTTACACCCACAAACTCTTAGTATGACCCCAGTGGCAAAGGAAAACTTTTCCACTTAAAACGTTACATCAGCACCACCTCTCCCAAACGCTTGTCCAGAGATCACGGGTATTGTAGCTACCACATTATTATTGACCACTGTGAATGAAAGTGAATAGATTATAAATAAAATAGCACAATAATATAAAATGTCATTTTTCGTATATTTAACATTAAACACTCAATGGGATAGGCGTTGTGATATGATTGTTGTACAACATTTCTTTCCTAGATCCCAAATCATCTTCCCACAAAGTTACAAGTCTTAATCGCAGAGTCCAGGAAAAAAAGTAATCGCTTATGATAAAGTGATAAGCAGTAGCGCCGAAAGGAGCAAGAAAGCGACACTAACGAAATTTAAAACACATTAACGAATATACAAGATTTTTCTCCATAGTCTCCTGCAACAAAGGAGGCCGTTGATACCTCAAAATGTATCAGTTTCCACTGTCGCATCAAAAGTATTGGTTAGAAACCTTCACACATTTTCATACAAAGTCAGTTTGTTATTTAGAAAAATAATCGATTGCACGGAATCATTTGCGGAACATCTTATTCTATAAATCAACCTGGTCTGCTCTAGGTTCTACCATCGGTTATATTTGTTCAAGTTTGTCCAAGTCCAACCGCTTCTTTTACACTAAACTGGAACGTGTATCTGTTAACACGATGGTGATATTCCCAACTACAAAACCGGTGATAGTGGCAGGGATGCGGAGTCTGACCATTATTGAACGACTCCAACTCCGACTCCAGCAATTAAAAATACATGTCTCCGCTGCGACTCCATTGAAAATACACCACCCAGCTCCGACTCCACCATTTTGGTAAATGTAAATGTGACAGCCAAATTAGTCATAACCGAATTTAGAGGTGCTCACAACCACACTAGAGGTCATCACAATGAAATCAGTGGTTGTCACAACCATATTAGAGGTTGTCAGAATCACATTAGAGGCTATCGTAAACGCAGAAGACGTTATCATAGCCGAATTATAGGTTGCTACAGGCAAATTAGTTATAACCGAATAAAGATGTTGTCACAACCACACTAGAGGTCATCACAATCAAATCAGCGGTTGTCACAACCGAATTAGAGATTCTCGCAACCACATTAGAGGCTATCACAACCGCAGTAGACGTTGTCATAGCCTATTTATAGGTTGCCATAGCCAAATTAGTCATAACGGAATTTAGAGGTTCTGTTAACCACAATAGAGGTCATCACAATCAAATTAGTGGTTGCCACAACCGTATTAGAGGTTGTAAGAATCACATTAGAGGTTGTCGCAACTACAGTAGAGGTTGTCATAGCCGAATTAAAGGTTTTCCCAGCCGAATTTATTTTACATGGCACTTCCGCACTTTTTTGAAGGCCCGGTCATATGTCATCGCACTAACTCTGACGTGGTGTATCTTCCTAGATTTCTTACGTACCGGGTTATCGAAGGCCGCCTTGTACTCGACAAATAGATGATAGGTGACGATTTGTTTTTCGTTGGTCTTCTTCTGGATTTGGTGTAGCGTGAAAGTCTGGTCAGTTGTGGATTTTACAGGTCCAAAGCCACACTGGTATAGACAAATCAGGCCAGCTATAATTGGTTTTAGTCTTTCGCACATTATACTTGTTAGAAACTTATGAGCGATGGATTAAAGGATTATTCCACGGTACAGAGACTCGGGCCAAATTTTTTTAATATGGGACATAATACACTGAGAGTCCAAACGCCGGGTATGCATTCATCTTCCCAAATTTTCCTAATGAGCTGATGCATGCACGTTATCAGCTCATCGCAACAGCCTAAAATTGCTCCGCCGGTAATCCATCGGCTCCTGCGGCTCTGTTATTCTTAAGCCAGGCACTATATCTAAATTTAAATAAATTTCTAACTAAACAAAAACACCGTTTCCATTACATCCCCTGAAGGGATTGGGGACAGCTCCTCACATCCTGTGACCTGTGTGTTATATAATTTTTCACTCACTGAGTGGGAGCTACAGTTTTACACCGGTTCCGAGCGGCATCACTAAACGGCGGTCAGGGCAGGGATCGAAACCACATTCTCATGCACAAGAGCCGCGCACAAAACATTTCTAAATAACCACAAAACACCTTGATATCGCCACGACAGTAACAATTAAACATTCTTTAGCCTTTTCTAATAATATATTACATTATAGAATTTCAAAAGTCAGGTTTGAGATGTATAGAATTATGTTGTGGTAACCGAATTGAAAATCACTTCGTTTGTACCTACAGTATTCACGACAAAATCCGGTTACAGCAACCGAATTGACGCCAAATTTGATCATTGCAACCGGTTTAAAGCTAAATTCGGATATTGTACCCGAAATTGATGCCACATTCGGTTACTGCAATCGAATGTGGTACCAATTTCGGTTGTAGCATCCGAATTAATTTCAAATTCGTTTGTTCTAACCGAAATTTTACAAAATGTTGTTGACAGAACAACTATAATTGAAGATTCAGTTGTCACAACCGAATCATGAAAATCATCAAATAAGGTTTCTTCAACCGAATTTCAGTTGTGGGGATTAAATTTTGTCGTGACAACCTCAGTTCGGTTGTGGGAACCCAATTCGGTGGTAACAGTCGAATTTACGATTACTAGAACCTCTTCTCAAATCATTAGTTCTCTGCCGATGTTGGCAGCACAACACACAAATATTTATTTTGTTTTAAAAGAAATTTTTTTAAAGTAAAAATCAGTCGGTCCCATTTTTAGAGTAATATATAACCTGGATTTCAAACAAGTGTTTGAAGCTCGATTTTTATTTTTATTGTAAATGTCAACCACTTCCGTTGCCTATTTGCACGTATAATTTAGATGTGACTTGGAATTTAGCAATACCTCGGCTTTATTGCGAGATACGATCGCCATAACCTTAGCATTATTCCCAAGAGAAACAAAGAAACTCATGGCATGTACAGGCTCCATGAAATGTGGCCCCAGTGAAAAATTACCCCAAAACCCAAAATGAAAAATGACCCCAATATTTTGTACTACCTACAGCAACACGTAAGTAAAAGGCCCAAACTTGTGTTGTTGTAGGTAGTACAAAATATTGGGGTCATTTTTCATTTTGGGGTTTGGGGTAATTTTTCACTGGGGCCACATTTCATGGAGCCCATGTACATTTTGCTCTGGAGCAAACTAATTTTTTTTAAATGTGTATTAACCGAAAAAAAAATATTCTTTTCGAAAATGTTAACTTTTGCAAGGAAACGCTCCACTGGGGGTCGCCCACATTTTTACGACTCCAACTCAAGCCAAATATTCCAGACTCCGACTCCACAGCACATAATGGGTAGTTTATACATTATTACATTTATATGTTGCATTTTCGCAGTTGCCAAAGGCACATTCATTTTTTAGCTGTCTACGCATTGAGACATGGAGAACATTAGCTTTCAGCGACCAATAACAGCACAGTTCATCTGTCGAATAGCATATCAGCTGTGGGTAGTTTTTCCGATAACAGTATTTTATGTTCCGCGGAACCACACAAAATTTTGTCGAATTTGGGGCTCAGAAAATCCTCATGAAATCCCTGAGAAACAAATGCACCCACAATTGTCTGGTGCGGAGTTTGGTCAGGCGGCGTGGTTGGGCCTAACTTTCTTAAAGATGAGGCCACAATTGTAGTGACTGTGAACTGCATTCGTTACAAGAACATGCTAATGGAGTTGTTGTGGCCTCAACTGGACGGCCTGGATTTAAACAACATGTGGTTTCAGCAAGACGGCGCCATCAGCCACACCGCGCACGAAACAATCGATTTATTCCAGCAACGATTTCCAGAACAAATTATCTCAAGAAATTCTGATGTCAACAGGCCACTAAGATCATGCTATTTAATGCTGTGCCATTTCTTTCTTTAAGGTTTTTTGAAATCTCGAGTTTATGCGAATAAACCAGAAACAATTATTGAGCTCAAATCCGACATCCAACCCGTCATCGGTGAGAAACAGCCACATTTCTGTGAAAAAGTCATGAAAATTTTCATGTAAATATTAATAGCCTGTCAGCCAAATCATGGGGCCCATTTTATGGATATTTTATTCCATACTTAATCGGAACATGTCTACTTTAGAACCCGATAAATAAATCATAACTATCTCAACACGTACGTGTTTTTATTTCAAAGTGATAAAGTGCATTTATACTGAGACACCCTTTTTATGTTTGAAACCGATTACATTTATGGAGTCACATTGCCCTCGTGCGCAAAATGGTCGTAAGTAAAAATTTTACGAAATTTACTTTTTGACTGTCATGGTGGAGATTGATTCTTCTTAGAGGGTTTGCTTTCCTTAGTTCACCAAAATTTTATGGCAAACAAATGGTTGTGTACCATTGAGAATTGATCGTCCTACAGTGATCTGACGGATCGGTGGCCACATGACCAGAACCGGGCCTTCATTTGCTTTGAAGCGCGTTTTGCGCGAACAATTTATGGACATATTTTGAAGCACGGCCATTGAATGTTTTAAACATTTCCTTGCTTCTGTGGGCACGAGACTTTTTTGAGCGATTGACAAATTATGCGGTAAATTTGTTTACGGTCAAATCTTCATGCAGCATTAATTGTATGGGGGTGGAAGTAATTCCCAAGGTTGCCTGTATCTCACTGTAGTTACATGACAATCTTTCTGGTACGCACAGTATCGACGATTTCTGACACAACAACTGATCTTGGACGACCACCGCGTAAATGCATTCTAAACCTAACGTCGACCTCAATTAAATTCACTACTCCAGTTTTTCACAGTACAGTAGGATGGTTTACCATCGGCAATAGAGATTTAAGTTCTTCATTGCACTCTTCTCTTAATAATCCACGTCGAAATTTGTGAAAAATATGCACATGAAAATTTTCACGAGTGAATTCCATTTTTTGATTGATATCAATTTTTCGAGTCGCTCAATAGACCAGAATTAGAGTCAAATTGCACTCTGGCACACTGCCAAACTTTCGTTATCTTACTCTTTGGCTCTGTTGTTTTGTGTTATATTTTATTAGATGATTTTGCGAAATGTTACAGTAGAAGTCGGCACCACTGTTCCCTGCGTGTTGTAACAAAATCCATATCTCCCCCACTTCGTAAGCTTTTCAATGGAAAAGCATAGAATATTAAAGGTTACAAGATATGTCTAAATATAATAGCAAACCCTCATTCGTCTGTCTGCCTTATTTTACGAACAAAAAATCGAAGGTTCACACACCCAAAACATTTCTTCGTCAAAAGAAAGAAGAAGAAACTATGAAAATAGTTCATAACATCTACGCTACTTTCTCATAGACTCTATGAAACGATGTTTATAAAATTTGTTCGTAACATCTTTGATACGTTTTAATAGATTTTATGAACCCTATAGTACAATTCGAATTCATCTGTATTATCCTTACAAAAGGTATAGCTATTTCACATCTACACACAAATCGTCAAAGCCGACTTATTTGCTTGAGGTGATTAAAATTTGATCATAGAATCAATACGTCCGTGACTTTTTGAATGTAACACAGTTTTTTTTTGCAAAAAAAAATTATTTTTCAACATAATCTCCTGTTAGCTCAATACACTTAGTCCAACGTTTCTCCAATTTTTGTATCCATAAAATAGGCATTTATTTGTTTGATCACTAATTTCATCGTTGGAGCTAAACCTCTTTCCACGGAGCCATTTCTTTAGGTTAGGAACTAAGAACTAGTCATTGGGGGCTAAATCCGGAGAATTTGCCGGATGAGGTACCAATTCGTAGCTTAATTAAACAACTCCAAAGAATCCTTTGAAGTTGCCACACGATTACGATTATGGTCAATTGAGAGCAAATGCGGCACCCATATTGCAGACAGCTTTCTTAAACCCAACTGATCATTTAAAATCGATACCACACTGCCATATGAAATGCCTATGGCATCAACACTCTCTCGCACTTTTACTCTTCGATCGCCCAACACCACATCGTGGATTTTTTTTGACATTTACGTGTGTATTGACCTCAATTGGCCGTCCCGAACATCCAGCGACATTTATACTTGTACGACCACAACGAACGACAGTAAACCACTTGTTTACCATTGAAATCGTTGACACAGAGTCCCCATAGTATTTATCAAGTTTTCCTTGGTTTTAATGACGGTATTTTTTCGCCAAATATAATGCTTAATGAGAAATCGAAATTCAGTTTTTTTCCATTTTTAAAAAAATTCACGAGGTTGTATGTTTTGAACAGCTGTTAAACGTAAAGTAAATGACGGAACTTGCTCCAAATTTGACAGTAGTCTATTAACAAGGAGGTTCTTGATGGGAGCAGTGTTGCACTGCATATAACTACGAGGGAAGTTCGAATAGTCACGGTGTTATTGATCCGGGCTCGTATATTTAACGAAACTCTCCCCAATCTCCCCAATGTACTGGGAAACCGTTTTATTTATTTAACGAAATCTCCAACTCGGTGAATAATGCTGGCATCCAAACACAAGATTTTGAGAAAATTTAGATTTTCCATTAATTAATGATATAATTTTAGTCTCCTTTATGAATACCTTTCGTAAATAGGTACACTTCTTTATAAAATCTCATAATTTGTACGAAATTTTCGGTAAAGTAACCGTTTTTGTATTGAAGAAAAACGTTTCAACTGTTGCGGTCAGTCAACAGTACCATTTCAGGAAAATAAATAATATTGCGGCAAACAACTTCTTTTTCTATACAAATGGAACTGAGTTTTCTTTTCATATCTGTAGTTGTAATCTGCTTCTCCTTCCAATAGCAACCACCCTGATATACTTATACATACAATACAATTTGACAACATCAAATCGTAGTTAGACGGTGTAAAATAATATTTTTCATTGAATGAAATGAATTAAAGTGTCCTTTGCCTGCCATTAAATAATAAACCAAACGAAGCGAGTATCAAATTTATGAAAGGTCATTTTTATGTTAAGATATGGAGTACTCTCACTGCTATTGTCATATTACAAAATCGACCCACACCACAATACATGCGAACAAGAAGTCGCCACCGCAAAATAGCATTCTGCCACGCTGCCACAACGAGATATTTGTGCCACCCGGGCAATTCACACAACAGTTGCTGTTTGTTGTGCTCATTACCATTGTGACAAGGCGAGCATAACAAAGTGTCATAATATATTATAAAAATCCATGAACGAAATCTGAAATCTGGTCAAGAGCGATTGAGAGATACCGTACATAGATGTATTATAGAATTTCATTATCTTTTTTTGATGTTTTAATATTTAATAAAGTAATTTGTGCTTAATTTTCTGTCTGCAATAAAATCAAATGAGGAATATAATATACTCAAATCTGGATTATTATCAAATCAAATCTGGTTTACATTTAATAACGCCACAAAAGTATTAACACCTATATAAAGTGGCGAAAGTCGAACTTTTCGAATAAAAAATCACTAAACCGCCTCATGTCTACTCGTATATCTATATCACGATCACCCATTACCCTCAAGGTATTGGGGAAAATAATGGGTAGTTACCCACGACGATGGGTAGTGGGTTCCCCATCCCCATTTTTGATCGAAAATATGCAAAAATTTGAAAAAAGTCTATATCTCGGAAACGGAGGTCCAATCGAAAAATCCCATTTGTGGTGGTTTCTAAGGGTTCTTCATACACTGGTCCAATTCGTTTGGAAGAATTGTTTTTCAAAAAATCGCTAAAATAAGAAAATCGCTAAAATAAAAAAGTGGCTATAACTCATTAACGGTGCGTCGAAACGCGAAAATAATACATTTTTAAGCTCAATAAGATGCTTTAACCTATGCATCTCTTCAATATGGCATATTTTTTTTAAGTCGCTAAAACTAAATTTTTTGAATAAAAAAACCGCTAAAAAATTTTAGTTTAGCCTTTTTTTTGCGATTCGACGCACCGTTTCCCCGTTATAGCCACTTTTTTTTGCGATTTACGTATTTTGGCGTTTTTTTTTAAATCTTCCATACGAATTGGACCAGTTTCTGAAAAACCCTTAGAAACCGGGAAAATTGATTATTTTTTCGATTGGACACTCCGTTTCAGATATATAGCGATTTAACAATTTTTTTCTTCGAAAAATTTTAATTTTAGCGATTTTTGATTTAAAAAAGTGATGCCATATTGCAGTCTTCTGATTGGACGCACCGATTCCGAGTTATAGCCAGTTTTTTTAGCGATTTTTTTATTTTGTCGATTTTTTTAAAAAAAATTCTTCCATACGAATTGGACTACTTTATGAAAACCCCTTAACCCACAAATATTGGTTATTTTTTCGACTGGACACTCTGTTTCTGGGATATAGATTCGTTTTATAATTTTTTCATATTTTCGATCAAAGGTGGCGGTGGGTCGCCATGGTAATTGGTTAAGGCCGCTTACCTATTCGTCATGTGTAATGGATAATACCCCATCGTCGGGGTAAGTCCCCATTATTTTCCCCATTATCGTGTGTGTAATGGGAAATCTTGATGGGTAATTCCCGATTCCCGTGGGTAACTACCCATTATTTTCCCCATTACCCTGTGGGTAATGAGTAATCGTAATAGGTAATTCCTTATTGAAGTGGGTAACTACCCAGTATTTCCCCATTGCCCTGAGGGTACTGGGTATTCGTGACGGGTAAATCCCCATTGTCGTGAGTAACTACCCATTATTTTCCCTATTACCCTGTGGTTACTGGGTAATCGTGATGCGTAATTCCACATTGTCATAGGTATTGTGTTCTCCATACACAGTGGGTAGGGGGTAAACGAACGCTACCCATTCAAACGGCAATAATAATGGGTTACCCAGGGTACCCAGGGTAACCCATTACCCGCGTAATACGAACTTTGGTTAAACCATCCAAAACATACACGTCACAAATATGCAGTTGTGCTTCTGCGGCTTTTTTGATTTTTCAGAAATAAGAGAGCCAACTAAGACGAAAATGGTAATTTTGGTCATCCATATTCACGACACGATTTGAATGAAAACTCAACACTGAAAATAATGTAACATTTCACAAATTTAAACTTGAAATGTCAGCTGTGTAACTGTATAACAAAGAATTTATTCAGCCGATCGCAAGCACTTCAAGAATAACAAAAGCACCATCTATATGAGAACACCGAAGTTACTTTCTTGCCAATCCAATATCTCTATTGATATCTTACTCCTCATAGGCTGTTCTTAATTGTTGGATAGTTCAGCAAGTGTAATGACTGACTGAAAATAGTGTGAATATACTTGAATCTTATTTCTAAATCCTATTTCTATATAAAACTACTGGTGAATGAAAAGTACAAGAGTAGAATGCACTTTCCCCAAATCCTTAGCTGTCTGAAATGGTCCTTAATTAACATACCATTGAAGGAATCTAATATATCAGAAGTCATATTGTAGTGAATGTCTTAGAGACAAAGCACAACAGGAAATAGACACAAACTTATCTTGAAAATCAACAATAGAGACATAATACTTACCCAGATAGGCTATCAAATGCATGCAAACGTTTTTAAATTGATGGCAGCAAGGATGTTGCCGCTACTTCCACGGATGATGGGCAAACGAAATTCTTCGAAAAATAATACTTGTTCTAGTTACCGGACACTCTCCACTGAAACTCTGATAGTACTTGTTCAAAAGTAATGTTTTATTTTACTGGCGTCTTTAAAGGAATATGCATCAAGTAGTTAGCCGGAGACGGAACCAAAGCGAGTCGAGGGTGGTACCCGTGTCTCTGTGTTGGTGTGTTTGCGTATTTCGATGTGTTTGTTTAGTACTTAATTTGAGGGTACATTATTTTCCAAATATGATTATGAAACGGACGAAATGTCAAGACGCGTAAGGACGCCAGCAAAGGAAACGTAAAATATTAGCGCCACACAAATGCCTTGATTTACAAAAACTTTGAATGTGAGGGGTGGGATTGAGTCAAAGTTCACTTCTTGGTAATTAAGAAGATATGGCTATTTTGTATCATGACTACATCGGATAAGGATGGCTGGAATAATGTTCGCAGTAGAGATAAATGGTTTTAATTTCGGGGTTTTTAATGGAAGTGTAATTTGTTATTGTTACGGAGATTGAAATTTGGTGTTGGATTTATAATGGAATGTACTTTAGGGGATACCTTGGAATGTGCAAGTGGAAACTAGCAGAGAACGATAGATGTGTTAGAAGAATTTGACGAAGACCGACACTTTGATTGAAAGGAAGGGGGGCACTTGAAGGTTATAGTATAAAGATACAGTTGTAGGTAATTGTGGCGCTGCCCAGGAAACGAAGGTTTTTTTGGAATCAAAAGTTAAAGCATAAGGTTAAGTAAAATTCAGTGTAGAAAAATTAAATGTGTTTGTGTGTTTACGAATCATGGTATATCGCACACATTCAAATGAGATCTGTCTGCTATAACGACGCTACCGTTGCCATGCCATGGCTGAATTTATATAGGTCATAGATGTAAATTCTGCCGACATCAGCGTCAGTTTCTGAGGCTCAAACTATAGCATGATGAACTTTTAAAGGAGGCGCTGGTTTGACAACAACATCAACCAATTTAATTGTGCATTTCCTTCAAGAGGTAATCTAAGTAATTTAAACTGCGAACAGCTTCTCTTAATTTCATTACGATTCTGACCGGTGTTAACAGCCCCAATAATTTCAAGGATACATTTCAATGAAATTCAAATGCTAATTGACTGTAATTTAAATAGAACTAATTAAGAATAGCAGAATCGAATTTTGCACAGCAGTAATGCTATAATCTATTTTTGAGAACTAGCGAGTTTTTCTGATTTGCAACTGTGCGACAGTCTGTAGTCAACGGTCAAAGGTGACAGATAATCCTTACACTGCGTGAGTCTATTCCGTCAATAACAAAAGCTGAAGAAGTTGGTATATTTGCGTCATAATAGCATTTATAATGTCGAAATTCATTTCTACATCAAAAAATTAGTGAGATAAATTTTTCCTCATTGCATTCCATGAAGCCACCCCCTTCTCCTAATCACTGAACTGAGCGCTTTCTAGCTGGACACTCGCTGCCTGGGACCGACACTTTTGCACCGGTTCTGAAGAGCCTCTGAAAAGCACTTTCGTGGCTATTTACACAATAATGATGCCGTCACTAAGCTAGGTGACCCTCGTCGAAATAATAATCTCGTGTACAAGAGTCGCGCACACTGACCATTGCACCACCGACGGCCACTGGGTTAAGTTAGACTAGGTAGAAGTCATTCCAATGAGGATCACTATGATACCTCGGGACGTCAAATTTCGTCCCCATCGTTGAACTCTTCAATTTTTCTGGTATGGAAAGGGGTTTTAAGCCACGTAAAACCTCATTCCGCTATTCCACAATTGGGCAGAAGAATAGACGTACATTAGTCCAATTAGTATAGTGCAGGATGATCCTAAGATCATTCAGCTTAATACCCTGAATATATATTAGGTTATGTTACGTTAGGTTAGGTGAAGTAGCTGTCACAAGTGACACACTTAGTACAATGAGGACCATTATGATACCCCGGGTCGTCATATTCTCTTTCCATGATTGAACCCTTAAATAATTGGTGCCGAAAAGGTGCATTGAAGCCACGTGATACCTCATTCCGGTAATCCACAATTGGGCCAAAGGATAGATGGGTATTAGTCCAACTAGAACTCTCCAGGAAGGTCCTAAAATCATTCAGCTTAAATCCCTCAATAAGATGTTCTGCTGTTCATCTTATCAATACAGTCACCAATAACAACGGATGCTCTAAAACCCTTTAATTATCCTAATGTTAAAAACTAACAAAATGGGCCAAAGAATTCTAATTCAAATAAGCGTAACTGACACTAGCCCGGTCATCAAAAAGCTACACCACGGAAAAATACAACTCTGTGATATAGATTTAAACTCACCTCAAAGCACTGCAGCAGTGCGAGAGCGCATGAGGAATAGAGAACATGGCCGAAAAAAACTGTCTGTTCTTGTGTTGGAATTTATAGGCCTTTCAGTGTATGATGATACTTAGGGATCTTTGATCGATACTAATTCGCTCATGTAAATTGCAGAATTGAGTTTGTATATATACGACTGATGATCAGCCGATGGTATCAATTCAGGCACAGTAGTTAGGCATCTGATGATGAACTTGTCACGGAGTTCGAAACTAGTCATGCCAGTGAGTGTTTATTGAACTGAATTGTCTATTATTTCCATCAAAACCAACCATTTTTCAATTAAGAAAAATGTTCCTGGCCTTGTAAGCTTGTAGTATGAATTTCTCATACATTAACTAAAAACTAACAAAATCGGTCATAAACTTCAAATTCAATATGAGGCGTGTTTTTTTATTCCGCGGTAAACTAATTTTACCACGACTTTGTTTGGGGAGCCGCTATATTTCACTTTAAGGACGGCAGGACACGCCGTTTGAACCCCATATTGACCAAAAAAAAAAAATTTTGTTTGCCAAAATTCACTAGGAATCGAAACTTCAACAGCTAGTAGGGGACTATAAGTACCCTCGAATACATTCTTCAATTTCAGGTTCTTCAATACACATCATTTGAGACTGCCCCACCCATTTTCAAAACACCCTCAGATACGTGAAAGGAGCTCAAACTTTTTGTGTCAAACTAAGTTGTTCTCCGGAAAGGCTACAGCTTAATCTTGTTAGTCCATAATAAAATAATTGAGTAAAGAGTTTAAGTGAGTCGTTCATAGACTGCCACCAATAACTATCCTAGCCTATGAATGAAAGGATAACAAAAATGCACATTTTTCACACATGAAATGTAATCTATTTTTGAGTTTTAAGTTTTCGTAATGACCTTATTCTTCTCAGTTTTTATTGTCGATGTATGAGATGTTTATACGCGCTGAAAATAAACGGCCCCTGTAACATTTTCTCCCAAACATGTTCTACAGGAACCATGTATATGTTAGGAACACACTCAAAAAATGCATGTGTTTTAAAGTCCCAAACTAGCATGTATTTAAATGAAAACACTAGAATGCTTACTGGCAAATATGTATGCTTTTAGGTGGAAACATATGCGTTTTTAGTACAAAACATCCATATACTTACGTGAAAGCATTCGCGAGATTCCTCCCAAACCGTCACATACGCGCATTTGATATCTAAAGGGTTTTTCAACAGAGACGCTACAAAAGTAAATCGATAGGAACAGCAAACGACGCTATATTTTTTCCCGCTCTTTTGACACTTATCTTCAGTAAGGTTTGCCATTTCATCATGGAAAGATATACGAGCCAACAACGAGTCGAAGTTATTAAACTTTACTACCGAAATTTGGAGTCAGTGGCCTCAACTTTAAGAGGCCAACTTTAAGAGGCCTCAACAAGCAGCGATGCCGCTCATTTATGGCTGAATGGCTTCGTCAATAAGCAAACTATGCGTTATTGGTCAGACAGCAATCCACACGTAATCCAGGAGTCATCATTGCATCCCGAAAAAATTACGGTTTGGTGCGGTTTATGGGCCGGCGGCGTCATTGGGCCGTACTTCTTCCGTGATGATCAAGACCGGCACATTACTGTGAATGCGAATCGCTACCGTTCAATGATAACCGAATATTTTTGGCCCCAATTGGATAATATGGACTTGGAGGACATGTGGTTCCAACAGGACGGCGCCACAAGCCACACAGCGAATACCACAATCAATTTATTGGAAACCAAGTTTGGTGAACGTGTTATCTCACGAAATGGCCCAGTCGATTGGCCGCCTCGGTCGTGCGATTTGACGCCATTAGATTATTGCCTGTGGGGCTACGTCTAGTCTATGGTCTATGTCAACAAGCCAGCGACGATTGATGAACTTCGTACGAATTTCGAACGTGAAATTGCAGCAGTATCGGCCGATTTATCCTTGAAAACCGTCGAAAATTGGGTTCAGCGTCTGGACTTCTGCAAGCGCGCCCGTGGTGGCCATGCAAAAGAAATCGAGTTCCATACATAATGGCATCGAAAGTACTTTCACAGGAATAAAGAATTTCATTGGTATCTAAAACCGGTTTTGTTTTATTTAAAAAAAGTTTTGTAGCGCTCTTATTGAAAACCCCGTTACAATCCGATGAACTATTGACGACTGAATGCAATAAACTAAAATGCAAAACATCAGCCAAAGTAAGAATGTGTGCAATTTGCACACACATTCAGGAATATTTAAGAATCACTGACTGCGAGAATAATGGGAAATACAGTTACACGCTAATACTGTGAAAAATCTATCTTTGTCCCTCATTTATTCTCTTAAAACAGTGCACCAACCACAGCTATGTTTGTATCATAAACACAGATATATTTCGATCACAGGCACATATATAATAACATGTTAATCATTGTGTCTCCATCGTGTAATATTGATTAGCTAACACCAAAACACAGAAATCGAACAACAAGAAGATAAGTTTTTTAGCATATAATATACATTTTTCCCACAGTATACTTACTTAATCAACCAAGCGCATATGCTATCCTCTGTCCGATTGACGTCTGAATACATGAAACTAAAACACAACGGATGTAACAATATTCACTTTATCTGCAATTTACACACGCATTTAGGAGTTTTTATGAATCACTGCCTGAAAAATACAGCTCCACACACATAACTTTGACTATGAATAATCTCTCCCTGTACCTCTTTTTTTCTCTGGCTCTCAGTAGAGAGTAAATAGTATAGGAAACACAGCTGTATTTGTGTTCCAAACACAGCTATACTTAGGTCACAAATGAATATATTATAACATATTAATTACTGCGCCTCTAACATGTAATATTGAATAGCAAACAAATTGTGTTTGGACACAAGTATACTATACTTGCTACAGGCTTCAAAGACACGTTATATTTGCAGACATTTAAGCGTCTACTACAATCATTCAAGGTCTGATACATATTTATAATTGAAAAATGGTTGATGTTGGTTGGATTATTCAGGGAAGCACACTCACAGGAATGACTACATGCTGAATAATCTGCCTTTGTTTACGGTCTAGATGCAAATATTCCGTGTTTATAGCTTGTCGCAAATATAATATACTTGTGTCCAAACACATTGTGTTTGCTATTCAATGTTACATGTTTGAGACACAATGATTAGCAGGATATAATATATGTTTTTGTGACCATAATGAGGCTTTAATTGTTGGAAACTGCTGAAAACAAAAGCCTAACAGACAACAAAGAAATGAGAAAACAGCAGTTTTTCAATTCTTGAAAGCAATGCTAGCAAACATACTCATGTTTCCTGCAATATGTTGCTGGGACCTTTTTTTTATTTTCAGCGTGTAGTTCGAAGTCAGTGATAAGTTCATCATTAGATGGCTACTCACTGTGCCTGAATTGTTACCATCGATTACCGTATATATGGTATCGATCGAAAATCTCTCAGTACCAACTCAACCTAAAAGTGAATTATTCCAACAACAAGTGCAGATGATTTTTTCCTTCAATGTTATATATTCCTCTTACATTCTCGCCGGGTTGCAGTTGTTTTGAGATTAGTTCATCTATAACACACAGTTGCATTTTGTGCCATAAATTTTTGATTTGGTTTGTTTTATGAAATTTCCCAAAATTTGTCGAAACCCCTGTTCTAGAATCCTTAAATATAACGTCTAAAATGTATTGTTCATTTGCAGCATCGGCAATTTTAGTTATAAATCTTGTCCAAGATATTAATAAACAAAGTTTCGTTGAAATTTTTGGTCACACCAATTAATCGTCAAAACCAATCTGAGCATAGAAAATAAATACTTATTAAGACCAACTTCACCTGTATTCCTTTGTGAAAATCTGTGTCTGATGAGTTTGGTAGTGGAAGTTAACCACCAAAATTGTTTGGCTACCGACGAACTTTTAAATAAATAGATGCGCAATTTGAGACGAAAACAATAAATTTGTATTATTCAGAGAAAATCGTCACTATATCATTGAGCTTGTTCAACATCGAAACAGGAAAATATAAAATGTGATTAAAAAAAAAGTGTTAGCACCTTATGAGATATCCTTCTATATAAAATCATAAAAGTCAAATACACCTACTTTATTTATATAAACAAACAAACATTTGCACTCATATCTTACACGGTCCCAAAGAAATCCTTATCATTCCCATACAAACCCCATCCCACCCCAACACCAACAATTGTCATAATAGATGGGGTAGTGGAACATGAAGCATTTTAAATAATCTAAATTATTCAGTACTCCCCCAGTGTACTACTATACATCCGTAGAGATGTAACGCAAAGCAAATCGTAAGGACCGCATATGGATTTCAAAATCAGTTTCCTCTCCTTTCCAACACTCAAATGCAGCAAAGGGGCTGCTGCAGGCCTACGTGTCCTTATTGGTATGTAAAAGATGGATTTCTAAATGTTCGCTGTAGTTGTTGGATGAACTTGTTTGTAAGTCGTTTTAGATTAAAAATCCTACGGAAGTGTTAGAGCGTTTATGCTAAAAAGTTAACAAACCCAGTTAGATGATTTGCTGATCTGCTGGCGGGATGGTTAATGAATAAAGGTAGGGCAGAGAGTGAGAGGTGGTTGACTGCACGCCAATGAGTTGCGGGGCGTTATAAAGGAAAGTATAAAACTTCCGCTACGTATAATTGCCTTTGGTGTCAGGTGGTATGAGGAAATACACGCTATTAATGCATGAAGTGGTGTGTTTATATTGTTAACAAGTTTGTGGCAGAAATACTTTCCTGTTTGATATAATAGGCCCAGCACTAGGTGCGACCTTATCGAGATATTTAATCCCGACATTGTGGAGTTTGGCGCAGTTTTTAATTCACTCAATGAAGGTAGTGCTTTTTGTGCTACTGTGTACAAAATAACTCAAAATTTTGAGATTTTAAGTTTTTACATAAATCAATTATCAAGGACTAAACCTATCCGTTGTAAAAATCTGGCGGCTTTGGATCTTTCCTTCCGTCAAACAGTTCCCGTTTAAATATATCCATCATTGAGAATTTTCATACCTTCTTTAGCTACGAAAATCCAGTTTTTTGCATCTACTGAAAATTTGTATATTTTGACTTCTGACTGACTTTCAATGAAAATACGCTTTGAAAAGATGAAGAAACTCACTTTTGTGGCAAGTTTTTTATGTGTTGAAACCAACACGCAGCCTTGGGATCACATACGTGGTTGTTGTACAACAATAGTCTCTACCTGAAAATAAGTATGAGGGTATTGATGTAGCGGCAGCTAACATTCAATCAGGTCATCGTCGCCAAAGAGTATTGAATAGTATAGAGAACTCATGGAACAAATTGTATGACTCAAAAGAACTGCTGACATCTGGCATATGATTCAAAACGTATTACTCTCTTTTTGTCATAACTTGGTCCATTCATAAGATTGATGTGAAACATTGATGCCTTTTGAAACATTTATGCTTTTAGTATTGTTTTATCTAATAACATTGTCGAAATGGTGCATTTATATTGAAATATTCTATAAAGAGATTAAGACCCGTTTATGCTCTTTCACTCAGACCCCTACATGAGAGCGGAAAAAGAGTGCAATAAGTTCTCTACACTATTCCAAATTTTTGTCGTCGCTCTGTTTATGACTAAACAAAAACAATTATTTCAGTGAGCTAATTTGCTTTGTATTCAGTTGTATTCCAGCATTCAAACAAGCAGGTCGTCATCGCTCTGTTTATGACAAAACAAAAATAATTATTTCAGTGAGCTAAATATTGTTTTACGGTTTCGAAAACCCTTCGTGCTGGTTCGTCTTCATCCATTCTTCTGACATAGCCTAGACAGTGCAATCGTGTTACTTTGATCCGCTTAACTATGTCAATGTAGGTATATAGCTCATACAGCTCATGGTTCATGCGTCGCCGTTACTCGCCGTTCTGCACATTTTTCGGAGTATTTTTCTCTCGAAGACTCCTACAGATGTTTCGTCTGCTTGCGATAATATCCAGGATTCTGCGCCATAAAGCAAGACAGGTTGTATGAGAGTCTAGTATAATTGGACTTCTGTTACTCTAAAGTGCTTGTTTAGCCCAAAATATCATCTATTCGCATGCACAATTCTCCGCTTGATCTCCAGGCTGACGTTGTTGTTTTTGTGTACGGCAGATCCGAGGTATATAAATTCGTCCACTACCTCGAAGTTATAACGGTTATCAATGTTCACGCTTTGGTATAATCAGCGTGGTGGCCCTGTTCGTTGAAACCATTAATTTTGTATTGTCCTCATTTACCATCAGCCCCACTTTTCCTGACGCCTTCTCAATTCTCGAAAATACCGCAGTAACTTCTCTAACTGTGCGTCCAATGATATCTATATCATCAGCATACGCGAGCAGCATATGACTTTTGCTGCTGATGGTTTTATTCATGTTGACAGCAGCTTTTCTCAGAATAATCTCTATTAAGATGTTAAAGAGATCGCACGATAGGGTGTCACCTTGTCTGAGGCCTCGCTTAGTTTCAAAAGGTTCGGTAAGATCTTTCCCAACTTTCACTGCGGATTTGGTGTTCGTCAGGATCATCCTCCAAAGGCGTATGAGTTTTGCAGGAATACCAAGCTCAGACATTGCTTCGTATCGGGCTATCGAAGGCCGCCTTATAATCGACAAATAGATGATAGGTGTCGATTTGGTTTCGTGGGTCTTCTCCAGGATTTGGCGTAGCGTGAACATCTGGTCGGTTGTCGATTTTCCAGGCCTAAAGCCGCACTGGTATGGTCCAATCAATTCAGCGATAATTGGTTTTAGTCTTTCGCACATTAAACTTGATTGCAACTTACATACTATGGAT
The DNA here is from genome assembly GCA_963931995.1 of Phaonia tiefii. Taxonomy (NCBI): domain Eukaryota; kingdom Metazoa; phylum Arthropoda; class Insecta; order Diptera; family Muscidae; genus Phaonia; species Phaonia tiefii. Next base: position 241,264,288 of record OZ008368.1, read on the forward strand.
AGAAGGCTTATTCCTCGGTAGTTCGCACAGAGACTCGGGTCACCTTTTTTAAATATGGGATATAGTACACTGAGACTCCAATCGCCGGGCATGCATTCATCTAACCAAATTTTGCTAACGAGCTGATACATGCACCGTATCAGCTCATCGGCGCCAGTCTTAAACAGCTCCGTCGGTAATCCTTCGGCTCCTGCGGCTTTATTGTTCCTAAGCCGAGCAATAGCTGTTCTGACCTCGTCTTGGTTAGGATGGGGCAATCGACGTCGTCGTCGGCGGAGAAATGATATATCCATATTCCCAACATGTTCTGCACATCTGCTGTGAGATTTCCGTCCTTGTCTTTACAGAAGGGGGGCCCTGAACCATGTCTATTAGTTCCGTTTTTGACCCTTTGGTAGAATTTTCGGGCTTCGTTCTTCCTTCTGTATGACTCAATTTTCTCACTCTCGCTCTTTCTCCACTGCCGTTTCTTACGCCTAACGAGCCGGTTTACCTCCTTTCTTTTCTCCCTATACCGCTCAGTCGCAGCTGGCGTTGCAATTGACTGAAGCATTGCCATGCGTGCCATGCAATGCGACACTCTTCATCGTACCATGGTTTGTTGCGAGGCGGTTTTTCAAAAGCAAGTACGGTTGTTGCGGCAGTTTTTATAGAGTCGGAAATGAGTTTCCACTGCGCTTCTTTACATTATATAACGGGTCTTAAGAAAAATATGACTTGGTATTTTTTTGAGAAAATTTACTTTTTTTAAAATAGGCACTTATTTAAGAAAATTTTCTTTATTTAAACATCTTTCATTTTGGATTTTCTAAAGTTACTTTTTATATACTACAATATACACTAAATATTGGTTACAGGCTCCATCTAGAAAACATCCCATTAAACAAGAAATTTCCCAACATTTTATATTAGTTAGTCTAGACACAAACAAAGGCAAAAGTAAACCGTACTGTTCATAATAGTGGTTATTACTCGTAGCATAATAGTGTTAAAACACAATTTGTTTTATTTTTTTTCATTTAGCCCCCAACCCACAAACTGCGATACGGAACTTCGTTCCAAAAATTTGCAGCCCAACAATATTTCTGTCCTGTATCGGGGTTTTTCAATAGGGACAAAACAATTTTGTATTTTAAAAAAGTACATGAGGTGTCAGGGGACAGCCGGTTGGAACGAAGTTCCTTTCGCTATATATTATGTACTAGTTAGTTCCAACACGCCTAAGACGCCTGTTGAAAAATACTGTAATTTGAATAGATCTTTAAGAAAATATACTTTTTATAAAATGATAAACTTTTTTTAAGAAATTTTTTATTTATTGAATGTATTTTTGTAATAACAGTACATTTTCTTGTCCCCTTTGTATGAATATGTATTATACTTTACCGAAAAGGTTCTTTCTTTAATGAGAGGTACCTCTTTTATTAAAAGCTAATGTTTTTTTTTAAGAAAAGAAGTGCTTTCTGTAAGAAAAACCTAAGAATATGAATTTTCTACAAAGAAGTACTTTTTTTAAGAAGAGGTACTTTTTGAAGAAGTGGTACTCTTTTTAAGAAAAGGTTATTTTTTTAAGAAAATTTACTTATTTTCAGAAAGGCTAGTTTTCTCACGAAAGGAAAAGAAAAGGTATTATTTTATTTTTAAGAAAAGGTACTTTTAAGAAAATTAATTTTTGTGAGAAAAGGTATTTTTTGAAGAGAAGGTATATTTTTTTAAACAAAAGCTTTTTTTACGAAAGAACATGTACTATTTTAAGAGTAGGTACTTATCTCAAGAAAAGTCATTTTGTTTTACAAAAATGGTACTCTTTAAAGAAAAGGTAGTTTTTTAAGGAACGACAATATGTCTTAAGATAATGTACTTTTTTAAGAAAAGGTACTTATTTAAAAACGTTAATTTTTTTAAGAAAAGGTACTTTTTGAAAGAAAATTTACTTTTTTTGATTGCTTTTTTCTTTAAGATAAGGCATTTTTTTAAGAAAAGGTGGATTGTTTAAGAATATCAATAAGTATTTTTTTTTTGAGAAAATTTACTTTTTTTAAGTAAATTAAATTTTTTTAAACTTCTTTCACTTTGGCTTTTCTAAATTGACTTTTTATTCGTTTCAAAAGTAATAAAAAGGCTCGACGTAGAAAATTTCCCATCAAACTAAAAATATCCACCGATATGTTAGTCTAGACACAAACAAATCCAAAAGTACGAGTGTAAGAGTAAGTGTGCTGGCAAATGTAATTCCCTGCTCAGGGTTGTACCTCATGGATTTGCCAGCCTTGCACTTTGGCTTTTCTGAATTTACTTTTTATTGGGCTGACAACTATAATATGTAATAAACAGGAGCCACCTAGAAATCTTCCCTTTAAACCAAACCAAAAGTACCCCATATAGTTGATAATAATGGGTTGTAATAAAGCAGTTAAAAAAAACACACGTGGCAGTTGGGGGACTGCCGACAGAAGCTATGCTCCAACTTACTTTCGATTGTTTTTTAATATTTTTGAAACACAATGATTGACAATATATATAGTTATTTATTATTACTATTATTATTAACACATCAGATATTATTTATTATTATTTTTCCACTAGCACGAATTTACCCCCCTATACTGCCGTATAACGTATTGTATGTTAAGAAAACATTTTAATTGGGTTAACAATGATATAAAAGCTTGCAAAAGCGAAATCCGGCACATTGTATTTAAAGTCATGTTTATTAAAGCTTTCTGAAATATTAATATGGTTGTAATCTGTGCTGGATTGATCCATGTTATTGATAACAGGTTAGCTACTTTTATTTCTACTAGTCCTGTAGAGGTGGCGCTGGTATATGATAAAGCTTATTCTGTTATGTTAATTTGTTTGCACTAGCTTCCAACCAACTAGCCTACAAAACTGTTGTGAGAGTGTTAATGTTATTTTGAAAGAGTTGAAAGATGAGCTTTATTTTCCGTGAAGTTTGACATGGTGATATAAAAGCTTGCAAAAGTGAAATCCGGCACATTGTATTTAAAGTCATGTTTATTAAAGCTTTCTGATATATTAATATGGTTGTAATCTGTGCTGGATTGATCCATGTTATTGATAACAGGTTAGCTACTTTTATTTCTACTAGTCGTGTAGAGGTGGCGCTGGTATATGATAAAGCTTATTCTGTTATGTTAAAAATAACGGTACTATCACCTCACGCATTTTCGTTATGCCATTTTTTCCCAGTTAACTCCACTCCGTCTCTCAAAGCCCGCTGTAAGAAGCATAGCTTCAAAAAAAGTTGTTTAAAATTTAGCCCCCATCCCGAAACGTGCGATAAGGAACTTTGTTCCAATAAAACACAGAATAATTGAGACATCAGGCTGAAATTTATTACAGGTGTTGCTAACATATTACATTTAATTATAGAATTCTATTTCGTTCAGATGATCACCGTGGGCACGTTTGCTGCGATCGATTCTTTGGAGTGAATTTTCCACCACTCTTCCATACCTATCGGCCGGAACGTTGCTAATTTCGCGTTCGATATTGTTCCTGAGCTCCTCAAACTGTTTATAGATGAACTGTAGTCTCTTGAAGCACATGTGGATTTTCTGCTGACCAAAAACGCATATTTTGCCCGTTGACAAAGCCAATTAGCCAGAAATGAGCTTCATCGCTGAAAGCGATTTTTCGATGAAGTTCATTACTTTGGTCAACCTTAAAGTGGCGAAGTGGCGAGCACCGACTGAAAACTTTGGCAGTACTTTGGCGTAGAATACGTCTTACCTTACGGTATAGGGAGTCATGTCAGATTGTTATTGTTGTAATCTTTATTTCATCGATTATGAGGAAACGGCGAGATAACTTTTTTTAAAAATTTTTTTGTAGGTAAATGAAGATGTTATCTTTCGTTTGATATACATTTCATATTGGTTGATATCTTCCTAATATTTAAATTTCTCAAATGAAAATTGTTTAAACACAAATACTCAAACATATGTGTGGTGTTTGGTTGAGTGTTTGAGTTTGTAGCGTGAACACAAACTATGCTGCTGTTTCAGTGTGGACACAAACCTTCGGCTGTTGTTTTGATTGATGAAATATTGAAATTTCGTATATCCACTTATGTATTTAAGTGAAACAAAATGTTAAATGTGAATTTGAATTTAACATGGATATATAATTATAAAAAATATATGAAAAAATTAATTCATACATTTTTATGTTAAATGAAAGTGCTGCCAAGTAAGCAAAATAACAATGCTGCTTGATGCTGTTCGACAGCAGCTGACAGTTGACGTTTATCATTTATCATTTATTGTTATATATGTTTTCTGTCTTATCGGATGGCGTATTCTACATTAAACTTAATGGCCGTGTCTCTGACACAGCCTGCAGGGACAGTCCGTGGCCGAAGGCCTCGGACAACTGTCTGCTATTTTTTTTATAATTTCCAAACCTTGCTCGTTCGTGAACTTCACCACGATAAAAATTTAAAAATGGACTAATGTTTTGACATTGCTATTTCATAAAAAAAAAAATTTAAGAGTGCTTTCGTATTCAAATACAACATTGTTATGGTCCTATTGAAAAATCCTTTATTAACATTTTAGGTTTTCATGCAGCTACACAAAACACCCGCTACAATATTCCAATTCAATTATCATTGCACCATCAATTATCACTGTCTGCCTATGCCCATTCCATAATTCAACTCACAATTTTACACCGGTTCCGAATGTCAATAGTGTCCTTATAATTATTACCGCAAAACCGCTAATATATACTGTCAGCATAGGAGTCAAATATGGAGATTCTTGAACAGAAACAAATTCTGGAAAGGGTGTTTTTTAAGGAACGGCAACAAAATTGTACGGACTACATCTCGCAACTTTTTGCTAGTGCTAGCTCTCACTAGCTTACCCTGTATCATCCTGTTCTGCTGGAATGCAGATAAAATATCTCCGATAGTATTGATGGCTTGGTCAACGACAACAATTTATTAAACATCAAAGTCTTCATTCAATAGGGTATTCACAATTCGTTTCAATTACATGAAATTATTGTACTCGTTTTAATTGAACTTACGCTCCCTTGGCACCCATGCTCGAACATCATGTATCACGTACTAGTATTCCATTCATACCATTCATAACGCTGATGTATGTGAACGCGATAGCCCTTGGCTGTTCCTGAGTTTGTTTTTCTCGCATTCAACGCTTTTCGCCATTCAAATGTTCCTACGTAATCATTGAGAGCATTCGCAACAAACCATTCAACAGAAGTGATTCATGCTTATAATGTGTCTGTGTGTTTGCACGTGCATTAAGGAATTCTTCCGTTTCCTCCCTAGCCATCCAGCCAGTACAAAGAAACACAGCATCACCACCATCCCCATTGCAGCTTCTTGGTGTATATAAATATTGGACATGCCCATGCAAATGTCCATGGTGGGTGTTTTTTCTTCTTCTTCTGGTTTGTACATGGAGAGATGGAAGAAAATGAGATGTTTTATTGAAAAATTATGCAAACAGAATTTTTGAACGAAATAAAACGGAATGGAATATGGAATAGTCCTGCAAAGACAAAATAGAGTTGGAAAAATTGCACGAACAATGCTCGATAAACATTTGCTCAGTGCCAGGGTTCGAAATTAAAAAAATAAAGAAATTTCCAATGAGCAGAACAGGCAGAACGGAATGTCCTTATGGATGTCACAACACGTGATGTAAAGCCCCAAAGAAATTGCAGGTAACCAGGGTATTCAGGGTATTCGACTAATCGATCAATTTGTGTTAAACTTCTGCTTTTGACGACAGAATTTGAGTAATACAAGGGTGTCTCAGTAAGGATGCACTTTTTTTTTTAAAAATAAAAACACTTGTTTTTTGAGATAGAAGTAATGTTTTTTATTGGATTATAAAGAAAACATATTCCGATTAAGCATGGAGTAAAATATTCGTTAAATGGCCCCCACCGCTCTGATGACAGGCAATTAATCTTTTCATGAAATTTTCCATTACTTTTTCACAGACATGTGGCTGTACCTCACCGATGACGGGCTGAATCTTGGATTTGAGCGCAGTAATTTTTTCTGGTTTATTCGCATTATCCCGAAATTTCACAAAACCCCAAAAATCGCGCGGCGTTAAATCGTGTGATTTATCGTATTTGCCTTCAGAATTTATTGAGATAATTTGTTCTGGAAATCGTTACTGCATTAAATCGATTGTTTCATGCGACATGTAGCAGGTGGCGTCATCTTCCTGAAACCGTATGTCGTCCAGATCCATGCCGTCCAGTTGAGGCCACAAGAACTATGTTATCATAATGTTTTTTTTAAATCATTAAAAAACACTTTTTTTGAAATCGAAAAAACCAACAGTAGTCAAATTTGGAAATTGTTCTGAAATATACCCCCACCGTGTGATTTTTAATATATATATATCACAATAATCACTGGTTCCTTGCCTACATTCGGTTTTGTACAGAACTTAAAAATGTTTACTAGATCACAAGATATTGAATTTTAACCGACGCAAATCGATTCTGAACCACTTTGCTGCAACGGCTGAACCAATTTTTGATCGGTGGCAGCGGCGGCGCGCTGGCTACAATTGGCTCAAAGTTCGCATGTTTCCAGATTTCTTGAGAAGTTTACGACATTCTACAACCGTCGATACGGTATTATGTTTCGATATCGCACCCCACAGTAAGAATGACAAAGTCAACAAAATTTTTTCGACAACTTGTTTACTTCTCGAGATATCAGCGGCTGAAATTTAGAAAAATTTAGGTTTTTGTAACCCTGGAGATCTGACGAATCGACGAAACTGTACCAAAGTCAAAGTATTAGAGCCCTCGAAGAGAACCCCCTCAAGGTTGTCTGCGCTGAAAGCTTTAGTAAACTAAATTCTGCCGAATCCTCTAAGCCAGTGTACTTAATTCAGGCTGCCAGTTGGTCACGCATACAACTTTCCCCCATACTAAGGTAAGGGTGCTTAAAGGGTTATTAGCATAAATGGGACGGATAAAGTTATAGATTTTTTAATACTTCAACCCCAGATATCACGATAACTAAGGGAGTTATCGTTTAAAATTTTCGGCTTATATAAAGGAATGTATTCTATTCTATGTGGCCGTCGGTGGTGCAATGGTTAGTGTGCGTGGCTCTTGTACATGAGATCCTGGGTTCGAACCCTGCTCTGACCACCTTCAAAATTTCTTTCGACGGCGGTCACCTCGCATAGTGACGGCGACACTATCGAGTATATAGCCATGAAAAAGCTTCTCAAAATACCGTTCGAAATCGGTGTAAAACTGTAGGTCCCAATCAGTGAGCGTAAAACTAGATAGCGCGCAATTCACTTCATGGAATGTAATGGGAAACCATATTTTTTAGTTGCAAAATATAATGTAATTAAATCGGCGAGCCGCCGCCTTCCATTTTTGTAATCTTTATTTCATTGATTATGAGGAAACGGCGAGATAACTTTTTTTAAAATTTTTTTTGTAGGTAAATGAAGATGTTGTCTTTCGTTTGATATACATTTCATATTGGTTGATATCTTCCTAAGATTTATCTTCCTAATACGGCTTCATTGGGCCGTACTTCTTCCGTGATGATCAAGACCGGCACATTACTGTGAATGCGAATCGCTGCCGTTCAATGATAACCGAATATTTTTGGCCCCAATTGGATAATATGGACTTGGAAGACATGTGGTTCCAAGAGGACGGCACCACAAGCCACACAGCGAATGTCACAATCAATTTATTGGAAACCAAGTTTGGTGAACGTGTTATCTCACGAAATGGTCCAGTCGATTGGCCGCCTCGGTCGTGCGATTTGACGCCGTTAGATTATTTCCTGTGGGGCTACGTCAAGTCTATGGTCTATGCCAACAAGCCAGCGACGATTGATGAACTTCGTACGAATATCGAACGTGAAATTGCAGCAGTATCGGCCGATTTATGCTTGAAATAGTTCCATACATAATGGCATCGAACGTACTTTCACAGGAATAAAGAATTTCAATGGTATCTAAAACCGGTTTTGTTTTATTTAAAGAAACTTTTGTAGCGCTCTTGTTGAAAAACCCCGATAAATAAGCTTTATACTAAAAAGGTCTTCAGCTTGAATATATTTATAAAATTGTAAGGTATGGAAAATTGTTGCTGGGTAAATGAGGTGACCGTCGTCGAAAGAAATGTAAGGTGGTCAGAGCATGGATGAATCCAATTTCTTATGTATAAAAGTAGCGCACCCTAACCATTGCACCACCGACGGTAAAGCTAAAATGTGGGTGGTAACACAAATTCATTTAAACTCATTTTAAAGTTCTGAAAATTCCATTGAAACTGAACCCCTTTAACTTTGGGTGATGAAATTTTTTTCATGCGTAAAAGGAGCAGATAGAGTACCGTACCGGAGGCGTAAGAAGTTATTATGTAGAGTAGTAGGAGACGATGCTACCAAATAATGAATGTGGATCGATGTTGTCATTTCTTCAACATAATGTGTACCAAAAAGTACATAAATTTTGTCACAAAGTACATAAAATTTACCAAAAAGAACTACACACAGAGAAGAGATTCGTTGTCACAACTATATTTACACAGCCAACAAAAATTTGGCGGTTCTTTGGACTATCACATTATTCAGTTGTGATTACCAATAATTGTGTTCCGTATCACCAAAGGTTTGACATATCAATTGATTTGTAATTCAGTTTTGGTTGCAAGAACTGGAATATTTAGTTGAAGCCACAGCAACAATAAATAAATGTGATCTGTCAATTGAGTTTTAGTTGTAGCAATCAAATTATCCTGTAGTGGTGAATATTCTATTGTTGGATGAACGAAAAATGAAAAAGCTAATTCGGTTTTACCAAATAATGTATTAGTATGCTCAACTAAATACTTGAATTTGATGGCTGTCACAACCAGTTGCTGATGCTTTAACCCATTATGAATTTTATAGAACAAAAGTAAAAAAAATTACAGCAGACAGTTGTCCGAGGCCTTCGGCCACGGACTGTCCCTGCAGGCTGTGTCAGAGGCACGGCCATTAAGTTTAACGTAGAATACGCCATCCGATAAGACAGAAAACATATATAACAATAAATTCATTTGCTTATATTATTTATCATTTATTGTTATATATGTTTTCTGTCTTATCGGATGGCGTATTCTACGTTAAACTTAATGGCCGTGTCTCTGACACAGCCTGCAGGGACAGTCCGTGACCGAAGGCCTCGGACAACTGTCTGCTGTAATTTTTATATTTACCAACGGCATTTGATTCAAGTCCGTTTTAAAAAAAAAATATTATGTTCAATTTTTTTAAACTTAATTTAATTTATGTATTTTAATGAATATTTTTATTGAAATAAGTTCTGCGAATGTTGAGAGGGCCGCCGTAATATTAAAAAAGGTTTACCTTATCGAGTCTTCGCATTAGCATTCGAGCGTTGTGTGAAAGCTTTACGCTTTACAATTCAAAATTAATGTTACAACAGCTTTATTGAAGCTTTCGCAAAAAAGCTTTATTACGTTAGCTTACTGTTTGTTTCACTTTTTACTAGATACATGTTGCCAAGCAACATTAGCTTGCTGTTCGTTTCATTTTTTACTAGATACATGTTCCTAAGCAATGTTAAGCAACCAAAAACACTCAACCAAACACCACACATATGTTTGAGTGTATGTGTTTAAACAATATTCATTTGAGAAATTAAAATACTAGCAATATATCAACCAATATGAAATGTATATCAAACGAAAGATAACATCTTCATTTACCTACAAAAAAAATTTTAAAAAAATTCATCTTGCCGTTTCCTGAAATTCAATGAAATAAAGATTACAACAATAAAAACCTGACATGACTCCTCATACCGTAAGGTAAGACGTATTCTACGTCAAAAAATATTTTTTATTAAAATTATGTATTTTATATTTAAATATAAACAAAATGGTTATTATTTATAACCAGGGTTCGCATTTCGTGCTCATTTTTGATCGAACATATGAAAAAAGTTATATATCTCGAAAACGGAGCCTCCAATCGAAAAAATAACAAATTTTTACTGGTTTCTAAGGGTTTCTCACAAAGTGTTCCCATTCGCACGAAATTATTTTTTTTTTCAAAATATGTATAAGAAAATCGCTAATATAAAAAATGGCTAAATTTTTCATATTTTCGACCAAAAGTAGGTATCATATGTATGTTTACGTTAATTTGTGTCATCCAGAATAATAGTTCCTCCAGCCAAGTGTCCATAATTGTTTGCATGTGTATGTGAAGGCGTCAATAGTGGCGTCATATTCAACGATGTATGTTTAAAAGTCTCACTTCACCTCAATTTATGATAATATGTATTCTTCGCTGGCTGGTATCTATACACTTTATTGTTTTTTGCAACTTTGTTTATCACTTTCTGTTTAAAATATTAGTTTTTCTGTGAAGTCCTCGTGTAACATTCCAATATACGTAGTTTCTCTTGAAAAACAAAGCCTCTTGTGATAAATCGAATACATAACTTTGTAACAAGTGTTTTTGTAAGAGAAACTAAATTATGATTACAGTAACTAATTTTGAACACGAATTCTAATATTGTACTTTTTATTAGTTGTATCGTCCATTTCTCAAATTAGTTAATACAACTAAAATTTGGTAGTAGAAACTTGTATTTAGTAAGACCGATTTTTAATCTATCAATAATATCGACAAATAATTCTGATGTTTGACAGTTACGAATTCTGATCAAAATGTAGACTTTATCATGGAAGTTCCAATGGCTGAATTGATTTTTTTTCCCTGTGTGTACATAAAGCATTTATTTACTATACTGTGAACCTAAAATTACATACAATTTACAAAAAAGGAATTTATCAGTAAGAAGGTACAATAGTTTCAGCAAAAATGTACATAAAATGTACAACTAGTATATAACGGGTGTTTCAATAAGAGGCTACAAAAGTTTTTGATGTGTTAACATCTATAGGCGCGTGTACCGCCTAAATTCACAAAGTGAATACATCCTTCAGTTCTTGCGTCAATTTGATCTTGTAAGGATGTAGGCCAAGATCTTTTCGCAAAATTCGCCACAACGACGTCACAGAGATGCCCAACGCTTGAGAACGACGTGTGAGAGACACATTTGGGCTTTCTTGAACTGAAGCCTCAGCGGCAGCAATATTCTCCTCACTACGGGCACCTCTTTGTCGCACTGGCACGGGAACATTTTATACTGTGCCTGTGGATTAACATTTTTCCACTATACCCTAAATTGTTGATCTTGTAGGACGATTATGACGACCATAAATTGGACGTATCGCTCTTAAAGTTGAGGCCACTGACTCCAAATTTCGGTGGTAAATTTTAATAATTTCGACTCGTTGTTGGCTCGTATATCTTTCCATGATGAAATGGCGAGCCTTACTGAAGAGAAATGTCAAAAGAGCGGGGAAAAATATGGCGTCGTTTGCTGTCCCTATCGATTTACTTTTGTAGCGTCTCTGTTGAAAAACCCTTTACATGAGTTTTAATGAAAATTTACATAAAATGTACAACTAGTATATATGTAAATATAAGTACAAAATTTATCAAAATATCATAATGGGTTCAAACAGAAGTAAATAAAGTGGACAATAAATGCATAAAGTACAGTAAAGTGTACACTTTATGTGTCTTTTGGTCCACAATTGTTGTTATATTTTTTGCTTATATATATTTTGCTTAATTGTTGTTATATTTTGATCCACTTTATGTAATTTTGCTACTCTGCAAGAACTTTAGATTGCGCGGCTCTTATACATGAGAACGTGTGATCGATCCTCGATCTGACCACCTTACATTTCTTTCGACGACGGTAACCTCGCTTAGTGACGGCGACACTATCGAGTAGTTAGTTATGGTTTTAAATAAAAGGTTCGGAAGCGGCGTAAAACTGTAGGTCCCAAATCAGTCTGTGAAAACTATAATGCGCACAAATCACGGATTGTGAGAAGCTGTTTCCAGTTCCTTCATGGGATGTCATGGGATATTATATATGTAACCCTGCTTAACAAACCCCACATAGTGTCAAATTTCATGAATTCACTTTTCAATTTTCATATGAAACCGCTCGCAAGTCTCAAAAACATCAGAAAGTAATGTTAAAATACAATTATATACCCCAGTAAACTATGAAAATACGACACAGAGGGGAAACTTTAATTGTGTTTTAAACAAAAACGCACTAGGTGGGTTTTGTTATGCAGGGTCACATATATGTGCTTATACAAGATGTTTCGAAAGAAGTCATCCGACGTTGTTTGGCTCTCATTTTTTTTCTAAATGAAAAACTTCGATTCTGTTTTTTGATTATGTTTATTTGAACCTTTATAATTTTATCACAATTTGCTTTTGTCACAATTGCTTACCATACGGGCTCGTTTTAGGGCATGTTTCATCACTTCGGCGAGAACTTCGGGCAACAGATTCTCGCACTCGTGTCGAATGTTGACCTTGAGGGCTTCCAGGGTCTCGGATCACTGATGTGTCTCAGGTTTAGTAGGTGACTGATGTCACTGGAGGTCATCAAGCTATCGGGCTTATTCTTTTGTCCTTTAGAAGGCGTATGAGCCAAACATACGGGCCAACGGCGGATAAAAACCCAAAAGAAGAAAATCCAGGTTCGACTTTTTGCATCCTGGTCAGCGTCTGAGGCCGCGAATGGAATATAACTCCCATATATGGGCAGGTGCTCCAAAGTCATCTTTGGAGTTGCTGGACCGTGTACAAAGGAGAGCAAAGGTGTTGATAGGGGACAGTAGGGTGTCCAGCTCTATTGCCTCCCTTGAGCATCGGCGTAATGTGGGTTGCGTGACACTGTTCTATCGGTATTTTCACGGTGCGTGTTCCTCGGACATCCGTCAACTTATACCAGATGTGAGGACATTTGGCAGAGGTACGCGGCTTTCAAGGAACTCCCATCCGTTTACTATCTATTGGCCAGTCGATCGCACAACACACTACAGAGAAAATTCGTTCTTCAGTCGCACGGTCCGTATGTGGAATAAACTTCCCGCAAGTGTATTTCCCGCCAATTGTGACATACAGCGATTCAAGGCAAATGTAAATGAGCACTACTCCCTCTTTCCACCCTCCTCTACCTAAATTTCCGTCGCCAGCACAATGCATTGCATTTATAGGGGGCATCCCCTGAGTGCTGGTCTTAAAAAAAAAAAAAAAAAAAAAAAAATATTGGGCGGGTGCAATCAAATATCCTAGGTATGGTCAAATTAGGTCAGCGATAATTGGTTTTAGTCTTTCGCACATTATACTTGAACGAACTTTATATGCTATGGATAAAGCGCTTAATTCACGGTGGTTGGCACAGAGACTCGGGTCAACTTTTTGAAATATGGGACATGGTACACCAATCGCCGGGCACGCATTCTTCTAACCAAATATTGCTAATGAGCTGATACATCCATCCACCTTATCAGCTTATCGTCGCCAATCTTAAACAGCTCCACCGGTAGTCGGTCAACTAGTGCGGCTTTGTTGTTCCCAAACCGGGCAACAGCTATTCTCACATCGTCTTGGTTAGGAGGGGCCAATCCACGCCGTCGTCCAAACTGTGATAGATTGTCTTGTCATTGGATATCTCAGGTACCAATAGCGCAGAGAAAGGATATCTCCATAATCCCAACATATGGACTTTAAATGCAAAAAATGGTCACGCATTTATACACACTGAAGTCTTCATCATCTCGATGATGTTGTGGCCTACAAACTTCGAAGCTCTTGTATTAACCTTACCCGAGTGTATTTTTGTGTATGATGATGATATACAAAACTCGATACCCTTCTTCCTTTGCTTTACTGGCATTTATCCACAACCCTGTACACCTTAAACGAATGTCAAAAATACATGAATACCATAAACATTTTGATATTAACCATCATTTGGTTCTCATATTTATCTTCCTGTTGCTTCCACCAAATCTTATATCCTGCGATCCTTGCACAACTTGTTAAAGTGCTTGTGGCAACGTAATTGCGTGCCTTTACAGTTTTATAGTTTCACGGAATTTCAGGGAAACGAACACTTGCCAGAAAGAGAGAGAGATACGAATATTTTTGATAAAGTTACATCAAATTAATTTAAATTGTCAGAATTTTTCATTAAGGTTTGATTAAGTGTGTCATCTGTCGTGCCGCACGTGGAACGAGATGTGAAAACATCACAAAGTCACTTTCCCTTCGAGTAATATTAGCGACAGTACCTACCATTTTCAACCGCTCACCACTAACGCTCGATGTTGCGGGTTGGGCGAGAGATTCAAAGTGAAACTGAGACAGCTGCAAGTAATGCCTGAGGTTTGTTGTGGCTCCGACACGAAATCGTCTCATATTTTCATTGACTCGCACAACAGCATTGGAGGGTGTCGTCTCCCTTCGTCTGTCTACCTTAAAAGTGCCGTCATAATACTATGTCCTTATGACCTTGTACTTATTAGTGGGTAATTATAATTAGATTTTCATAATTATTTTTTGTTATATACATTTCACGCCGACCATACAAAAGAGGAGATCCTTTTTTCTTACAGTATCCTTTAGTGGGTGGGAAAAAAAGAAATTTACTTCAAGTTAAGCCGAGTGTTACCACAAACTAAGTATTAACACTTGTGGTTTATCTCACGTTTCAACGGCATAGAACTTTTCCATGGCTCTTGCCCCTTTATAAGTTTGACAAGACATAACACACTTATTGACAAGTTTCCCTATGTGTGTCACGTCATCGTCAGCGTCTTTCCTTTTCAATTGAATGCTTTTGTGTTGGTGTGTATTTTGAGGTAACACTAAATTATCTATAATTACATTTCAATCGATACACGGAATGGTGGTTGATATTTTACATGTAATTACACACGGTGCGTGTGATTCGTAACAGATGTTTTATTCTATTCAAATTGTATAGGGCGTTGTAGTTTAAAATTCAAAGAAAGGGATTTTCAAGGACTTTCACATGGTCTGGTGATTTTAGGTCAGTATTATGAAATTAAAGAGAATACAAGTAACAAGCGGTGAGCTCATTTTGAAATGAAAAGGAAAATTGCTACAATAATCCTCCAAACCATCTATGGAATCGAAAACACTGAAGTGTTTCTCCACCAATGCAATATGGGCAAAAAGTCGATTTTTTTTCCATAAAGTATAAATATTGCGATATGTAATCCCAGAAAATTGCACTCAGTTCGGATCACTATACCATATGGCCGCCATATAACCAATCTGTTCAATTTCTACCAAATTCGTTGTTATTGATTCTATTGAGTTGAACTAAATTTGTATTTACATTTGGGGATTTTGGGAGTATTGATTGATTGATTGATTGAATGGTACCTACTGTATCCGCAAAGTATTAAAGTCAAACTGTGTACAAATTTTTCATATACCTGCCGTTTCTGATTATTTCAATATGTTGAGAAATCCAAGAATATTTTTTGGAACGAAGGTTTTTATCTCACGTTCCGGGGTGGGGGCTAAATGAAAACTAAATTAAAGAACTTTTTTTTAACACCCAGTATTTTCAACTAAAGGGTTTTTCAACAGAGACGCTACAAAAGTAAATCGATAGGGCCAGCAAACGACGCCATATTTTTACCCGCTCTTTTGACACTTATCTTCAGTAAGGTTTGCCATTTCATCATGGAAAGATATACGAGCCAACAACGAGTCGAAATTATTAAAATTGACTACCGAAATTTGGAGTTAGTGGCCTCAACTTTAAGAGCGCTATCTTCAGCGATGAGGCTCATTTCTGGCTGAATGGCTTCGTCAATAAGCAAAATATGCGTTATTGGTCAGGCAGCAATCCACACGTAATCCATGAGTCATCATTGCATCCCGAAAAAAATTACGGTTTGGTGCGGTTTATGGGCCGGCGGCGTCATTGGGCCGTACTTCTGCCGTGATGATCAAGACCGGCACATTACTGTGAATGCGAATAGCTACTGTTCAATGATAACCGAATATTTTTGGCCCCAATTGGATAATATGGACTTGGAGGACATGTGGTTCCAACAGGACGGCGCCACAAGCCACACAGCCACAATCAATTTATTGGAAACCAAGTTTGGTGGACGTGTTATCTCACGAAATGGCCCAGTCGATTGGCCGCCTCGATCGTGCGATTTGACGCCGTTAAACTATTTCCTGTGGGGCTACGTTAAGTCTATGGTCTATTCCAACAAGCCAGCGACGATTGATGAACTTCGTACGAATATCGAACGTGAAATTGCAACGGTATCGGCCGATTTATGCTTGAAAACCGTCGAAAATTGGGTTCAGCGTCTGGAGTTATGCAAGCGTGCCCGTGGTGGCCATGCAAAAGAAATCGAGTTCCATACATAATGGCATCGAACGTACTTTCACAGGAATAAAGAATTTCAATGGTATCTAAAACCGGTTTTGTTTTATTTAAAAAAACTTTTGTAGCGCTCTTATTGAAAAACCCGTTATATTGGGTACTTTTGCTTTGGTTTGTGTCAAGACTAACATGTATTGGGAAATTTCCTGTTTAATGGGAAGTTTTCTAGGTGGAGCGTGAAACCAATATTTAATACTTTATATATTCATAGATAAAAATTACAGAAGCTGTCAGGTGACACCCGGTTGGAACGAAGTTCTTTCGCTATATATTATGTAGTAGTTAGTTCCACCACGCCTAAGGCGCCTGTTGAGAAATACTATATTTTAAATGGATATTTAAGAAAAGATACTTTTTGTAAAATGATAAACTTTTTTTAAAATTTTTTTTTATTATTGAATGTATTTTTAAAAAAACGTATATTTTTAGGTCCTTTTTGTAAGAATATGTATTATATTTTTCGTTAATGAGAGGTACTTCTTTTTATTAAAAGCCAACGAAATTTGATTCCAAGCATCCTTAATGGCCTGAATTAGTGACTGATTGTCATTAAATTGTCTACCTCCTTCATAGACCTTACGAGATAACCAACCACATACATTTTCGATAATGTTTAGATCTGGCGAATAGGGTGGCCAGTCAAGAATATTAACATTTTGGCTTGCAATGAACTCCATTACTACTCAGGCGTTGTGTATAGGCGCATTATTCTGTTGCAATATCCACAGATATGGAACCAAATAGTTCACCGAATTTCGGAAAATCTGTTTCCAATAACGTTTTATAGCTTGCACCAGTCATTTTTGAACTTTGAAATTCAACCTCGATGGTGCCATAGTACGTAATAGCACCCCACACCATAACGCCGCCCTCTCAGCTGTGATGTCGGTTCAAAAAATGCTTTCTTTGCCATCCAAATTAAACTTCTTCTCATCCGTAAATACAGCGGTTCTCCAGTCATTTATATGACGTCTTGGCTGCACATCCCATACCATGCAGTCTCTTGCGAATTCAAGCCACTTTTCCCTACGAGGAGCATTAAGTGGCGGCTTTTTTGTAATTTCAGGTATTTAAGATACCAACAGCTCTTAATTACTCTGCATAGTGACTACTGGCTCGCTTCCATTCCAGCTTGAGCTCTTATTTTTGACAAGGATAAGGCAGAATTAGAAGCAATTCTGATGATTTTTCTTTTCTCATGCGTAGATAAAGACAATGAAACCCTTCCTTTAAAATTTTTTCCATACCCCTCGGAGTCCTTGATGTAATTGTCGACAAGTGTTGGGCTCAGTCCAATTTTTTTAGCTATTGCGCGGTTAGAATATCCTTCAGAACGGTAAACATCGATTTTAGTTGTTTCCGATAGATTTAAAATTTTTTGTTTTACCATTTTGACTCGTAAAATGATTAAGATGTAATAGATTGTGATAAACAAACGCTCCCTACAAAAAATCATCGTTTACTTTAAAAATAATAAAGTGCCTTTATTCAAGTGAACCAAAAAAATAGCGCATTTTTTGGTCTTTTTTTTATAAATTGCTCAAAAAAAGTTCTTTAGTGAAGAAACCACTATTGTTATATCTCAAGATATCTAGCTTCTGTTTCCATTTTAAAATTCTGCAATCCGCTACAAATTGCAAAAGATACAGGCTGCTGAATTTGGGATTTTTAGTGCCTTTAAATAAGTGAACCGGAGTGTATAAAAATAATATATATCAAGAAAAATAGAAGTATATTGGTGAAAGACATTTTTCCCTTGCGTGGGAATGTCTCGTTTTCGGTTCCATATATATTTTTGTGTTACTCTACGAATTATTGAAAACACAATCCCGCTTAATTTTCCTATCAATGTAGATTTATTAACGACAACCATTGGATAAACTTGCTGATTCTTCTAAATAAAATTAAGAAATCTAATTCCATTGTGTCCTAGTCACCTTTTTTAAATAACATCAACCCAATTTATTCAAATATGTTATTATTTTAAATCGAAATGACACTTTCACATAACTATAGATATAATCATATAAGTCCAAGCTTCTGTCAATTATAAATCGCTTATTAGCATTAGCATTTGACAATTGCTGATGAGCTGATTTGGAAAATCGATATCAATGAAAATTTCATCTCGTTTAATATTAAACTAATTTCAACAATTGTCAACCCCCTAAATATTAATAAATTGCACTGCTTGTGAAGTGGGATGGTGTGTTGTGGCCCAATTAAATATAAAACATTTTCAATTTCAACACCAGCGGAAATGGCAACAGCAACAAAATATTCAAATACTATGTAGACAATAAAATTAAATGGTATCCAATAAAAGTATAATCGAACAAGAGCAATAATATAATGAAATATGATTTAGTTTATTTGCTTATTTGTTTATATTACAATTCTAAATTGACTAAGTATTTATGTATCTACACAGTGAATGAATAACGAAAATGTAACAATAAATATTTAGTTTAGGCGATGATTTGCATACTTACATCAACCAACGAGGGTCGCTTTAAGCAGTTTATACAAACAGTCTATAATACAGTGCAAAGAATGTAAATTGCCTGTCAAAAAATTAAAAATTCTCATTAAATATAAGGATTGTTCATATTCTTGATCTCTCCCACGTAACAAGACTTACCAAGGCCCCCAAAATATCATTAGGGTTAAAAATTATCTAACTAATTTCAAAAATATTGATTATTTTTTCCTTTGAAATTAGGCAGTCAATACGAATGAGGGGCTTGAATCCAAAAATGTCACACTTTATAACCCAATTGGCCGCCAGACACGCCATGGCAGTTATTGGAAGCCATCCGCAGGTGGAAACCCCCACTATTTCATTTAACACCTGTATGCTGAAAAAAAACCCTGTACACTGAAAAACAAAATTCATAAAAGTTCAAATTATCTGTTCATAAACTTGTTTTCATTAATTTTATGAACAACTTTCATAAACTTTTGAACAGGTCTGAAAATTTACTGAATATATTAGCAATTGAAGCCCCAGATGGGAAAAATGTGTTAACTCACTTTTTTCAAAAACAATATTTTCCTTCTTTTAATGTTTCCGTGGTATCAAATTTACAAAAAAAAATCAAATTTAAAATTTTCTAAATTTATTCCAGCTTTTCAAGACCTTTTTAATACAAAGCTTATTTATTAGCTTTATACTATTTTCAAAAAAGTCGAGCATAAAAAGTGTTCCACTGATACCAGGGCTGTCTGTGTAGCTATTTCGCATCTTGTCAAGATCTTCATCAGCAGACATTTTGGTATGTTTTCAGTGAATTATCAAAAATATATATGGCAATGTCTTTTTATAATTCCTCATTTTCGTACAATTTACAATAGCGTACGAAGATGATGGATGGTGATGATGGTGATCATCCGCCCAAACATACCCTAAAATACGGAACTCATACCAACTAACAAAAAATCAAACACAATGATATACAATTACATGTACACCGGCTTCAGTATGTATCTTAACGTATTAGAATTGTTCAATACCAAAAATGTTACGTCAGTCACGTTACGTCAGTCACGGCACTTATTTCGCTCAAACCTCAACATCTTTTGAGCATAATTTTTTGACGCATTTATACTGATTGTATTCTAAACTATAGACATAGAAGAAGATATCCGGACAAAAAAATAAACTTCACATTGAAACTTTTAGAGAAATGCCATTTGGAAAAGTGACCTGAATAATTGGTGAAAAAATGCGATACGTCAGTCACGACAAATTACACCATTTTTACAGCCAAAATTCAGTAATTTTTTTTTAATTAAATCACTGATTTTAATTAAGCTTAAGCTAAATAATTTTTCCAAAAAAAAATTGTAGCTCTATGTTCAACAGTTCACGAGATAGAATAATTTGAATGTTGTAAAAACTCTGCGAATGTTACGTATGTCACGAAAGACATTGCCATATATAGAAACACTCATCATATTAATGAGAATTCCTTTATACAAAAGTTCGAAGAATAATAAGCACTAACATTGGAAACACTTTCATGCACAACTCTTTTTGTATCATGTCGAAAAACCATTAGTTTTAAATAGGCATGATTGATTGGTTTTGGTTTTGTCATTAAAAAACAACAAACCAGAGGGTTGGCATCACAATATTATTGTGTCAAGCTCGCGGTTCTCTACGTCAACTTTCATCATTTCCCTCGCGGAAAATGAATTCACCGAAAACATACCAAAAGTGTCCGCTGATGAAGATCTTGGCAAGATCTGCAAAAGCTACACAAACAGCCCTGGTATCATTGGAACACTTTTTGTGCTCGACTTTTTTGAAAATAATATAAAGCTAATAAATAAGCTTTCTGTTAAACTTGAGCTTGAATAAATTTAGAAAATTGTAAGCTTAAGAAACAGACTGACGAAAAAACAGACTGGGAAATGATGAAATTTAACATTTAATTTTAATAATTTAAATATCAGATGTTGACTTTTTTCTTATGTAAAACAAAATCAGATACCATGGAAACATTCAAAGGAGGAAAATATTGTATTTGAAAAAAAGTGAGTTACCACTTTCTTCCACCAGGTGCTTCACTTACACTGTGTGTAATTTTTTAAGTCATGGAAATATAACCATATACGGACACCACTACGTGATAAAAGACAAAAAAAAAGACCCGTGTTTCCCAGTTTTGCCCAAAGTCATGGAATTTTTTTTAGTGGCCTCGATGTCATATTTTGTCAGGCTCATATCTTCCAAATCGTTCAGAACTTTGATTTACTCTCTGAGGGAAGGTAGTAGCCCTTCTCATAAAGAACAAAAATTCTAAACATGAAAAATCATAAAAACTTCATCTGCAAAGTCAAAATCGCCAAAAAAAAATGTATACCTTTTTTCCCTTTGTTCAGGTCGATAGCTAGCAAACCGTTCAAAATTCAAGGAAACAATCAACCACAAGAATGTACCTAAGATCTCAGTAAACAACTTTTTAGAACAAATGAACTTCGTAGCAATGATTCTTAACACCGTTTACTTCAACATTGGGACACTATGCTATATCACCGACCGAAGCAGCACAGGCAAAGCAGTAAGCTCAGCACACGCCACAAGGGACGCAGCACACAATATAAAATTTGAAGAAACTAATAATCATTCCTCGGAAGTTCACATGTTCTAGAAAGTTGTTCACTGAGATCTTAGGTATATTCTTGTAGTTGATTATTTCCCTGAATTTTGAACGGTTTGCTACCTATGGACCTGAAGAGGGGAAAAAAGGTAAAAAAAATCGAGTTTTTTAAAGTTTTGTGCGATTTTGACCTTGAAGATGAAGGTTTTTCGATTTTATATGTTCACAATTTTTGTTCTCTATGACAAGAGCTACAACCTTCCCTCAGAGACTAAATCAAAAATTTGAACAATTTTCAAGATATGAGCCTGACAAAATAATCACTTTTTTGCAAGAATGATACCGAGGCCACAAATTTTCGGGGGTCCATAAAAAAAGTGCATGACTTTGGGTAAAACTGGGAGACACTGACCTTTTTTTTTTGTCTTTTGTCACGTAGTTGTGTCCATATATGGTATTATTTTTTCGTGTTGCACTGTGTTATAGTTATAATGATCGATTCATTGAAAAGCGTACAAATCCATTAATCTTTTCCACAAATTTGTTTACACAAACACAAGAGATTTATTCACATGTTTCTTGGCTTTGAAATTGTTTGCTATTATTTCCGTACTAAAGAATTCTCAATGCATTTAGAGTTTTCCTTACATATAAAGTGTATCACAGTAAGATTGCACTTTTTAAATTTAGTGTATTTATTTTTGTGCAATTGGCAAATCTGAAATTTGACAGCTGTCACATATGTTTATTCTGATTATTCAAAATGGGGCGCGATATGAAAGAACATCGCGTTATAATTGTGAAAACTTACGATAGTGTACGAACACTATCGGAGCGATAACGAGGGCGATACCTTTTTTTACATGTATTCTTATGGCAATTTAGAATTGTTTATAATTAGAATTGTTTATATATCACCAGTGTCAAGAAGGCAGACTGTTGCCAGATTAATACAAAAATTAGTATGTGTTGAAATACGTTTTTCTATTTTCCTGACAATTAAAATTTAATTATTTCAAATTTCTTACAGAAATATGAACAGGAATCATAAATTCATATTCCATAGGGTAAAAAAGAACAGTCGATGCAATTTTTGTCTCTCCGGCATGTAAAAAAATAAAAAAAATTACAAAATTAAAAGTTTTAGAGTTAACAAGGGTGACAAATTTTACGCCGAGTGATTGTGTTTATCGACAACATATCTTGAATTGACGCCAACGCCACAAAATTTGGAAAGTTATGCTGAGACCGCTTGCAAACGTCGAAGAAATTTCAGTCGAGAAAGTGTACCTAATGGGTCAACCATTCGAAGAGTGGTCAACAAATTTTAAGAACAGTTAGACTCCTGTGCGTCAACGTACCGGTCAGCCACTTGAAAACATTGCTGCTGTAAACGATAGTGTCACCGAGACCCCGAACACATCAACACTTTTGACACTTTGAAGCGAAATTTGACAAAAGACCTCCCCATGCATGCGCACAAAATACAGCTTATTCAGGAGCTCAAACCAGCAGACCATGCAAAGATCTGGCAAATCGTTCAATGAGTAATGGAGCAAAGTGAAGTCAATGCCTATTTTTCAAAACAAGTCATCTTCTCCGATGAAGCGTATCTCCTTCCGAATGGCTTCGTGAATGCACAACATTTTTGAACTGGGGGCTTAGAAAATCCTTCTGCAATGCATGAGAAACAAATTCATCCACAACGAGCAACTGTCTGGTGCGGATTTTAGTCAGGCGGTATGATTGCGCTTTACTTTTTTGAAGATGATGCCGAAATTGCAGTGACTCTGGACGGCATTCGTTATAGGAACATGATAACGGAGTTCTTGTGGCCTCAACTGAAAGGCATGGATCTGGACGACATGTAGTTTCAGCAATACGGCACCACCTGCCACCTGCCGATTTCCAGAACAAATTAATTCAAGAAATTCTGATGTCAACTGTCCACCAAGATTACACGGTTTTACGGCGTGCGATTTCCTTCTTTGGGGGTTTGTGAAATCTCGGGGTTATGCGAATAAACCGGAAAGAACTGCTGAGTTCAACTCCGAGATCCAGCACGTCAGCGGTTACTACGAATTTCCACATCTTTTTGAAAAAGTCATGTCATGTCGTTAGAACCGTGGGGCTATTTGACGAATAGTGTATTCCATATTTAATCGGAACATGTCTTCTTTACAATCCAATAACACAATCACAACTATCTCAAAAAAAACCAGTCTTTATTTCAAAATAAAAAAGTGCATCATTACTGAGACACTCCTGTATTACTTAAAATCAGTCGTCAAAAGCAGAAGTTTGACACCAATTGTTCGATTAGTCGAATACCCTGAAAACACCGGTTGCTTTTGGTTTTTTTTTAGGGCTTTACATCACGTGTTGTGATGTAATTTAAGAATCGCCACTAACGTGTAGGTAGCTTATCGCAAATATGGTATACTTGTGTCCAAATACATTGTGTTTGTAACTCAATATTACTTGTTTGAGATACAATGATTAATGTGGTATAATGTATGTTTTTGTTACGCAAATGTGGCTTGGTTTGTTGAAAACTGCTGCAAACAATAACGTGACAAACAGCAATGAAACATAAATGCAACAGATCTTCAATTCATGAACAAAAAAATTCAAACATATAAATGTTGCTGCTTAATGTTACAGGACCGCTATTTCAGCGTGTGGCATCGGTTTCTCTTCCAGTTCATCAAAAAAATCACGATTGAATATGATTATCATTGGGAAATTTTCTAAATTTTAAAAATTAACACCATCAGTTTTCTGTTTCTTGTGAAAATTGGTACGTTTTTGATTTGTAAATACAATTTTATTGGGATCAGAGTGGCTCGTGTCCGAACATCAACCGAAAATATTTGCAATTCATCCATTATAACTAGGAGCGGATCCTTTCAATAATATTGTTAGTACCCTAAATTTTCAATTGCATAGTTTGGATATTCGCTGTAAAATGAAGTTATAAATACTCGTATATAAATTATTTCTACGAGTAACTCTTCACACTACCCTCGCGTATTCAGCTTACATACACACATGTGCAGTATTTGTTGAATTATATCGAACATATTGTATTGAAATTATATTAAAAAGGTATGAATATTTAGCAATTGTTATGGGAAATCTAATCTAATCTTTGTTTGGGTATTCTGTACAAATATCTGTGCATTATGACAGATACACTCACCAATACATTAAAATTTTGTATAACTGAGTGTATCCGTGTGTTTGCACACAATCCCAAAAAGCAACAAAACAAAAAGTTATAAACAATTTACATTGTAATGATGTGAAATCCGAATTGTATCTGTAAATTAGCTTTTGGTGTTTCAACCGCACACTGCCAATCGCTGCCACCCATAAATGTAACAACTCACACACATACACATTTACACAAACACACATACACACACACCCAAATATCCATAAAGTCGAACCGTAAACAAAATCGAGTTTCCGGTAAAAGTTTAATGAAGTTACCCAGGACTTGGGGAAAAGTTTTACACAATTATAAATGAGCGAATGTTGTTCAGCAAATGGGGGTTGGGGGCGAAGAGTTTTGGGCGTTTGACTCGGCAGAAACTAATTGAATTTTAGTGTTTGCATAAAGATAATAAAATTTATTTTTGTTTTTATTTATTTTTCTCTGTTACAGTATCACTTTATCTACAACAGTCGGTGCTGGAAGTGCGGGTGCTGTTACCGGCGCTGGCACTGCCGGTGGCGATACAAATTTCGAAATCGACATTAAAACTGAAATGTCCTCGACTAATGACAGTTTAGCTTTGGTGCCCACCGTCGCCACCAACATTATCAATGCCACCTCTGTCAGCTCAATGGAATGTACGGACATTGTGGCCACTGATGATGAATTTGCCAAAGAACAACCGGATGCGGATACGATAAAAATGTTTGTGGGCCAAGTTCCAAAAGCGTGGGATGAACTGAAATTGCGTACATTGTTCGAGCAGTATGGACGCGTGCATACACTGAATGTATTGCGCGACAAGGTGACAATGATGAGCAGAGGTAAGTAGTACATTTTGTTACCATACAGTAGTACACATTTCACATAGGGTGGTCCTTTTATCAATGCATTCAAAATTTGCATCGGAAGGTATTTTACAAAGTCAGCATTAAATATGAAAAGGTAAAGGTGAATGGCTTGTAACCGGGAGTTTTTGAATGTAGGTAATCACGGAAACATTGTTGTTAACAATTCTTTAAAAAATGTGTTCACGCGACGCATGTGACTGGTTATTTTGAAAACTTATGAATCGATACAATTGAATCGGTAGTTTGCAGAAAGGGATGAATCCAAAAACTACACAAAACTTTCCTGCAACATATCGGCATGCAAAATTGTGTGTTTCTTACTTGTGACGTACTAACTATGTTCAGAAGTTTTATCGAAAAGATTCAGATAAACATTTTTGTGGACATTTGTCAGATAAACATAACTGGCACGTATAACCATAATTTTTACTTTTTTTTGGAAAACTCGCAAAAAACTGCTCGAAAATGACGCGGGGCTTGGTCAAAATGTTCTACAAAAATGATCGCCATAAAATTGTACTATATGTGTCCGAACACTCCAAAACACAAATCTTTGCCCAAGTGGTAGATAATAAGCAAAAACTAACTGCCTTCTAAGGGTTAATAATGAATTTTGTCATTTTTCTATTTCCATTAAAAATAGTTCACATAATATAATGAGCTTTGTCATATTTCATCTTGTATTTAGCACTTGGGCTAAAATTTGTGTTTTGGAGTATTCGGACACATATAGTGAAATTTTATGACCATAATTCACTGTGTGTAATTTTTTAAGTCATGGCAAAATAACCATATACCGACACCACTACGTGATAAAAGACTAAAAAAAAACCCGTGTTTCCCAATTTTTCCCAAAGTCATGCACTTTTTTTTTATGGGCCGCCAAAGATTTGGGCCTCGGTATCATTTTCGTAAAAATGTGATCATTTTCTCAGGCTCATATCTTGCAAACCGTTCAGAATTTCGATTTACTCTCTTCAGAATTTCGATTTAGCTCTTGTCATAAAGAACAAAAATTGCGAACATATAAAATCAAAAAAACTTCACCTTCCAGATCAAAATCGCAAAAAACTTAAAAAAATTCGATTTTTTTTACCTTTTTTCCCGTGTTCAGGTCCATAGGTAGCAAACCGTTCAAAATTCAAGGAAACAATCAATTACAGAAATTTACCTAAGATCTCAATAAACAACTATCTAGAACATACGAACTTCCTAGGAATGATTCTTAACACTGTTTAGGTAGCACGCAAAAGTGAAAAATTTGCCGAAAATTTTTTAATTTAATTTTTTTTACCTTTTTCTCCTGTTCAGGTCCATAGGTAGCAAAAAATTAAATATGCCTGGCCAGAACCATGTGTTTGTCCAAGAGTTAACACCGTTTAGGTAGCGCGATTTATATGTTCTTTATGACAAGAGCTACAACTTTGCCTCAGAGAGTAAATTGAAATTCTGAACGGTTTGCAAGATATGAGCCTGAGAAAATGATCACATTTTTACGAAAATGATACCGAGGCCCCAAATCTTTGGCGGCCCATAAAAAAAAAGTGCATGACTTTGGGAAAAATTGGGAGACACGGGTCTTTTTTTTTTAGTCTTTTATCACGTAGTGGTGTCCGTATATGGTTATTTTTTTTCGTGTTGCACTGTGTTTTTGTAGAACATTTTGACCACGCCCCCCGTCATTTTCGAGAAGTTTTTTGCGAGTTTTCAAAACAAAAGAAAAAATTATGGTTATACGAGAGAGTTAGAGGGTTAATTTGCTCCACAAAAATGTTTATCTGAATCTTTTCTATAAAACTTCTGAACATATTTTGTACCTCAGAAGTTAGGAACACACAATTTTGCATGCCGACATGTTGCAGGAAAGGTCCGAGGGGCGGAAACTTTGACCCGCCATAAAAAAAAAATTCTGTTCAGATATGGTAAAACGCCGATACACGTATATTTTTTTTTAGACCATTCTACCAGAATCCGTTGACAGAACCCCATAATTTTTTTTGGTGTCGCACAGTGTTATTATATATAATCTTTATTTTACCTCAGGTTGTGAGCCCTGCTGCAAACATCTTTTTATCACGAAAATTGAAATTATTGACGCTTGTTCCCTTCTTAAAAATTCCGATTCAACTTGTCTCTCTTAACTTCCAAAAAATTTAATTTTATAAAAAACAACTTAAATTAAACATTAGATTTGTAAAATATTATACTGCTACAAATTAACATTTTTCAGTTTTGTTTTCTCTATCGGTAATAAAACTAATGTGACCGTTGGCGGTGCATTGGCTAGAGTGCGCGGATCGTGCGCATGAGAACGTGGGTTCGATCTCTACTTTGAACACCTTACATTTCCTACGACGACGGCCACCAGGCTTAGTGATGGCGTTACTATCGAGTACTTAACCATGAAAAAGCTTCTCAAAAATACCGTTCGGAACCGGTGTAATACTGTAGGAAGGTATTTATTTTAGGTTGCTTTATTTACACGATAACTTTTCCAATGTTTCCAGATACCGACCTACATATAACGCCCAAATGTCGGCAAAAATTGTGGCGTTTGCAAAACCATTATACCAAAATTGTTTGTTTAGTCCTTTTTGTAAATTTGAGTCCAACACAGATACAGTCACTCCTAAAATTATCTTGTCTCTCTCTCTCTCTATCTCTCTCACTCTCTTCATTGAATATTTCAATACACGAGCAGCTTTTTGATAGTGTTATTGTACTAATATATATAACTATAGAAATTCCAACCAAGTTGAAGTAAACTTACATAAACTATGCAAAAAGTTGGAAGTAATCACGTATAACGCGAGATAGAATTTCGGTTGAGTGAATTGCCACCACTTTTTGGTTCCCTTTTACCAGGGTTGCCAAATTACGCACATCTTCTGGTCATCTAATTCTTGATCGTCTTTGTGGCTACTCTATACGCTATTACTCGATGAATGAGAGAAGTGTGAGTGGGTCGGTAAAAGTTGTGAATGTATTGATATTGTCCCCACAAAACAATGTCGTGTTAAGTAATTTGAAGGATTATTATCCTCCATTGTTGTATTCTAGGTACAAAAATTACGATTTACAACGTTTTTTTCACACCTATTAGAAGTTGTTTCAACCAAATTTCAGATGTGGGCACTAAATTTCGACGTGACAACCTCAATTCGAATATGTCAATTGCAATTCGGTGGCAACATTCGAATTGATGGTTGCTACAACCTCTTTCCCTACAAACAGTTCGGTGAGGTACTACTGGTCTTAATAAGGAGCGTCTGGTTTTACGCTGACGTATAGCAAAGTCTACACAAAGGCATATTTTTTTGAAGCCGGCGCTACGCCGAAAAGGCAGCGTATAAATATAAATAGATTTTTCAGTCAAATTAAAGGGAGAACATTTCAGTATTAATAATTGTGCCGTTTGTAAGAAACTTGTGCTAAAAAATTAAACAACAATTAAGAAAATTTGGGGAAATTGGTATTACAACGGTTATCGTTGAACTAACTGTGACAAGAGTGACAGCAATTTTCACTTAACCTAGCCCAATGAAAACCATTGTAATAGCACAAGACGTCATGTTGCGTCCCCATCATTGAAACTGTAAATTTATTTAATATGGAAAAAGGGCGTTCAAGCCATCTGGTACCCTATGATCCATTTGCTACAACCTCTTTTTAAACAATCAGTCCCCTGAGCGCTTTAGGCCTGGGTAGGGTACGCTATGAGTGGAGAAGTTTCTACCAGCATTAACCACTAAACAAGAATGGCGTTAAACAATATCCGACGGACAACAGCTGTATATTACTATGACATATTTGCGGATACATATAGGCCCCTTCGGCCTCCCATTATCTTTTTATACTGATATAGGACCATTTTCCTGATCCCACCCATCGCATTAAGGATTCTGATTTTTTGAGAAGCTCTTTCACGGCTAAGTACTCGATTGTGTCACCATCACTAAGCGAGGTGGCCATTTTAGGAGGAAATATAAGGTGGTGCAGAGCAGGGATCGAACCCACGTTCTCATGTACAACAGGCGCGCAAGTATTCTATATTAGGGACGAGCTACAAACAAGAAATATTTGCCTTCAAATAACAACAAAAAATACAGATTTTTCAGAGTGTAGATCTATCAGGACAGTTAATAATATGCACCGTGAGGGCTTCATAGACAGTGTAGGCACTGGTGTAGTGTGTTTCGGATTATAGATCTGTAGGAATTCTAACTATAACTCCAACCAGATCCAACCTGGGCCAGGATAGTGTGTGTAGGTAAAAGCTCTCATTATTCGATATCTCGGGTTATGAACCCTGTTGTTAGCATAACCATTTATGGCCTCTGATACAGCCGAGTTATGCAACAATTTCTGGACTACTGTGATTTACAGTCTGTTGCCGTCAGATTGAATGACGTCTTGGTTGTCCTGATATTCTGAGTAAGAATCTGATGGTTTGGTTGACTGTGTGGATGACATGCTATAGGTAACTGTCTCACAACAACACACATGTAGGTGATCCAAATTCGTCATTTGTGTTCATCCGCTCGCGATTCGAAGTGCACTACTATGAACCCTCTGCCGACATTTCCATTGGGTGTCGCTTAGGCTTCAGTCAATTGCAACGCGAGCTGCGGCTGAGCGGTATAGGGAAAGGAGCGAAGAGGTAAACCGTTTCTATAGGCGTAAGAAAGGGTAGTGAAAAAAGCGCGAGAGCGCTAAAATTGAGACATACAGAAGGAAGAACGGAGCGTGAAAATTCTACCAAAAAGTCAAAAACGGAACTAATGGACATGGTTCAGGGACCCTTTCAGAAAAGACAAGGACGGAAATCTCACCACAGGTGTGCAGAGCATGTGAGGAATGTGGACAGATCATTTCTCCGCGCTACTGGTACGCTAATGGCGATGGGACAATCGATCAGAATTTGGACGACGACGTCGATTGCCCCCTCCTAAGCAAGATGATGTGAATAGAGCTATTGCTCGGCTTAAGAACAACAAAGCCGCAGGAGCCGATGGATTACCGGTGGAGCTATTTAAGGATGATAATGTGCATGCATCAGCTCATTAGCAAAATTTGGTTGGATGTATGCATGGCCGGCGATTGGAGTCTCAGTTTACTATGTCCCATATTTAGAAAAGGTAACCGGAGTCTCTGTGCCAACTAACGTGGAATAAGCCTTTTATCCACAACAATATAAAGCTTTATCAAGTATAATGTGCGAAAGACTAAAACCATTTAACGCTGACCTGATTGGACCATACCAGTGTGGCTTCAGGACTGGAAAATCGACAACTGACAAGATGTGCACGCTTCGCCAAATTCTGGAGAAGGTCCACGAAACACAAATCGACAGCTATCACCTACGAAACTCTACGAAGCAATGTCTGTGCTTAGTATTCCTGCAGAACTCATACGCCTTTGCAGGATGACCTTGACGAACATCAAATTCGCAGTGAAAGTTGGCAAGGATCTTACCAAGCCTTTCGAAACTAAGCGAGGCCTCAGACAAGGAGACACTCTATCGTTCAATCTCTTTAACATATTAATGGAGAGAGATTATGAGAACAGCTGCTGTCAACATGAATAAAACCATCAGCAGCAAAAGTCACATGCTGCTCGCGTATGCGAAGGATATCGATATCATTGGCCGCACAATTAGAGAAGTTACTGCGGTGATTTCGAGAATTTGGAAGGAGTCAGCAAAAGTGGGTCTGACAGTAAATGAGGACAAAACTAAATTAATGGTTTCAACGAGCAGGGCCTCTACACGATTAGACCAAAGCGTGAACGCTGATAACCGCTATAATTTCGAGGTGGTGGACGAATTTGTATACCTCGGATCTGTCGTAAACAACAATGTCAGCCTTGAGACCAATTTGAGAATTGTGTTTGTGAATAGATGTTATTTTTGGCTAAGCAAGTACTTTAGAGATAAAGCCCTCTCTCGAATGACGAAAATCCAGCTATACCAGACTACCATATAACCTGTCTTGCTTTATGACGCAGAATCGTGGGTCTTATCGCAAGCAGGCGAAACATCTATAGGAGTCTCCGAGAGAAAAATACTCCGAAAAATTTATGGCATTATAGTGTACAACGGCGAGTATGAACCATGAGCTGTATGAACTTTATCTCGACACTGACATAGTTAAGCGGATCAAAATAACGCGACTGCACTGGCTAGGCCGTTCAGTACAACGGATGAAGACGAATCAGCACGAAAGATTTTCGAGACCGAACTCGAACGAAGACGGAAAATAACAAGCCTAAGTCCCGCTGGAGGGATCAAGTTGACGAATCCCTGCATGCACTTGTCATTGCCAACTGGAGAGATAAAGCAAAAGATCAAACTGGTTGGCGAAATATGTTATCTTCGTTTTGTAAGGTCCCTGACCACACGGGGTTGTTCGAGACCGGATTTGTAAGTAATTAAATCCCTTTGGAATTAGGTCCGTACTGAGGCGACATAGCGGAAGACCGGCCGAATCATAGCTTTATACGTCACTACAATTGTCTCTTTCTCCTTGTCCCACGTTGTCCCTGCAAGAGCCTTTAGGACATTGGAGCGGGTGTGGCCCAATGGAGCTGAAAAAATTCAAACTTATTCGATTCGAGGGAATTTTCGCAGGACATTCATTCATATTCAGTTTCGAAGTATTAAGAGTCCGAGTTCGAAGAATTAAGAGTCCATAAACTCCAACTGAATCTAGTTTGGAATATTGATTGATTCCTTGAATTTTGAAGGGTTTGGTACCTGTGGACCTGAAGGGTAAAAAAGCTAAAAAATCGATTTTTTTTAAGTCTTATGTGATTTTGACCTTGAAGATGAAGATTTGTTGATTTTATATCCTAAAATTCCGAACGGTTTGTATGATATGAGCCTGACAAAATGATCACTTTTTGCAAAAATTGAACCGAGGCCCCAAATATTTCGGGGCCCATAAAAATAAAGTGCATGACTTTGGGCAAAACTGGGAGACACGGGTCTTTTTTTGCTATTTTATCACGTAGTGGTGTCCGTATATTGTTAGTTTTGCACTTTTTTACACTTTTGCGGCTACCTAAACCCTACTTAAGCGCTACCTAAACGGTGTTAAGAATCATTTCTAGGAGGTTCATATGTTCGAGAAAGTTGTTTATTGAGATCTTAGGTACATTTCTGTAGTTGATTGTTTCCTCGAATTTCGAACGCTTTGCTACCTATGGGCCTGAACAGGGAAGAAGGTTAAAAATCGAATTTTCTAAAGTTTTTCTGATTTTCCTTTTAAGATGAAGCTTTTTTGATTTTATATGTTAAAAGTTTTTGTTCTTAATGATAAGAGCTACAACTTTCCCTCAGAGAGTAAATCAAAATTCCGAACGGTTTGTAAGATATGAGCCTGACAAAATGATTCCTTTTTTTTTTTGCAAAAATGACACCGAGGCCCCAAATCTTTGGGGGCCCATAAAAAAAGTGTATGACTTTAGGCAAAACTGGGAGACACGGATCTTTTTTTATTTTTGGTCTTTTATCACATGGTGGTGTCCGTATATGGTTATATTTCCATGACTAAAAAATTACAAATTACAATTACATATACCAGTGGACCAGATTGGAAACCAACCAGGAAATTCATAAACAGAAAAAAGATCTTATGGAAATAAGGGGTTACCCCTGCACTATGTAGACTCCCAAACAGGACTACATGCTGGCTAAGTTGTATTCCCAGAAATGGATCATAATGAATAGTACCAATTGCCTCAACTACTCCTTCTCAATCTAACCTAAACCATTTGATTTTTCAGAGGAACATGTGCGAACTAATATGTGTAATAGACATTTACTCAAATACCAAAATAGGTGTTTATTGAACGGCAACATTAGTTGTCAAATTTTGTACATTATTATTTCAATATTTGGTGCATTTAAGAAGCAATAAAAAACCAATGGAAAATTTTGAAAACTAACTCAGAATCATCATTACGTTAAGCGAAACAATTTACAAATTTGTACAATCCAAAAAAAGGCAAATTTTATTGTCCTATTTTACAGCACATACAATATACACACAAGCTCTATTTTGTCCTGGTCCACTGACTTGGTTTTCTACCTAATGCCAATACCAATTTGTAGGACTTTTTTTTTGTTAGATTTCTGTTTATTCTCCTCCTATACTTTCTAACTCTTGGCCTAACAAACAAATTTAATCAAAGTTATAAACATTAAGAAATATTGTTATGATAGCAAAAAAAAGGAAAAATATAATAACGTTAATAAAGCTTTATGGCCGGTTTTACATATTTTCATCCCCACCTTCTACTCTGCCAATACGAAAAATGTAGCAGCAACAAAAAAAAAAAACATCCAGCAATATACACTGACAAAAAAGTTTAATCAAAAATCACAAAATTGATTGATTTCCGTATTGTAAATATTCATTGAATAGTTCCGTGCAATGTAAATATTCATTGCAGCAACGAATAGTTTCGAAGTTCCAAGAATTTTGTCGTGGAGGCAATGACATCTTACATTACGGTCTTGAATTAACATGCTGTGTGTATTGTGGCCGTCGGTGGTGCAATGGTTAGTGTGCGCGGCTCTTGTACATGAGATCCTGGGTTCGAATCCTGCTCTGACCACCTTCAAAAAAAATTTCTTTCGGCGGCGGTCACCTCGCATAGTGACGGCGACACTATCGAGTATATAGCCATGAAAAAGCTTCTCAAAATACCGTTCGGAATCGGTCCCAAGCTTTGAGTGAAAACTGGGAAGCGCACAGCTCAGTGATTGTGAGAAGTTCTCCCCGGTCCCTTCATGAGACGTATGTATGAATTCATCGCCACAATGTAAAAATTCTTTAAATCGGCGAAAAAATCATACCACACTGTTCATGGATGCAACAAATTTTTACGTTTTGGCGATGCATTTTCCAGGCGAACAAATTGTTGATGAATCTTTTTTAGCAGTGTAACATCCAACGACAGAAATGGCTCCAACTTATAGTCATATCATCGGCTACCGATATACTACGTATCCAGAAGGAGAGAGAGAGAGAGAGAAGACATAACCCCACAGACTTCATCCACCTTATGCCAATAATAGTCATATTTTTTTAGATTATTATAATAACTACAAATACAACAACAAAACTACTAAACTTACAATATGTTAACATGCAATATGTAAAACTCGTACATGTGAACATGATACATGGAGTGACGTATAAGGCGCAGGAATGTATTCGAGATTTTCGATTTGTCTTATGTGACCATGAGGGGCGGTACACGGCAGTATAAATTTGCTGGGAAATTTAAAATGAACTTGCACAACTAAAGTTTCTTCAATAAATAGCAAAATTCAAATGATAGTAATGTAAGGTTTATTGCATGCCATGTCGTTTCCTTGAACACGCTGAAAACCCCGGCCCGTGGAACATTATGCAGGAACCATGTATATGTTTATAACACTGATTTCATGACTTGAAGATCTGCTTCTTTTTTGTTTCTTAGTTCTCTGTCACTATTTGTTTTCAGCAGTTGTCAACAAAAAAATCCAAATTTGGGTCACCAACACATATGTTATAACATTTTAATCATTTTGTCACCAACATGTAATATTGAATAGCAAACACAATGTGTTTGGACACAAGTATACTATATTTGCGACAAGCTTTAAACATGTATTTACATCGAAACAACAAAAGGACCGACTCTTCAGCGTGTAGGCGATGTCGTAAGTCAATGATTACCTTTTTTCGTCGTTGGCTAACTAAGCTGCAGTAATCTAAAGCAATGGTGACACGATCTGGTACAATGGAGGATACACTCAGTACACGCTGAAAAAAGAACGTCTCCTGTTACATTATGCGCGAAAAATGTTTATGCTTGGAACATCCATATACTTACATGCAAGAATTGTTTTCATGAATTCAGGATCTGCTGCTGCTTTGTTGTTTGTCACGTTTTTGTTTTCAGTATTTTTCAACAAAGAACGTCATATTTGGGTCACAAAAAAATATATATAGCATAATAATCATTGCGTCTCCAAAATATATCATTGAAAGGCAAACACAATGTATTTGGAGACAAGTGTACTATAATTGCGACAAGAATAAACGCGTTATATTTGTATCCAAACACCAAAAGATATACATTATTCGGCAAATATACAAGGTGTTTCAAAAGAAGTCATCCGATATTGTTCGGCTCTCATTTTTTTTCTAACTGAAACACTTCGATTCTGTTTTTTGATTATGTTTATTTGAACCTTTAGCATTTTATTGGTTAAGTTGAGAAGATGATATCGGTTAAATGGGCGCCGTCACAATTGATTACCATACGGGCTCGTTTTATGGCATTTTTCATCACTTCGGCGAGAACTTCGGGCGAAAGATTCTCGACATCGTGTCGAATGTTGACCTTGAGAGCTTCCAGGGTCTCCGGCTTGTTCACGTAAAAAAGGGACTTCAAAAACCCCCACAAAAAAGTCTGGAATGGTTAAATCGGGCGATCTTGCGGGCCAGTGCAAATCGCCAAAACGAGACATGAGGCGACCCGGGAACGCCGCCTTCAGAATATCGGTTGTGGCTCGCGCAGTGTGTACCGTTGCTCCGTCCTGTTGGAACCACATGTCCTCTAGTCCTAATTCGTCGAATTGTGGCAGAATAAACTCGGTTAACCGTCCACTGTTGTCGTTTACCCAGCGGCGTTCTCGAAACAAAAATGGCCCGATGACTCCTCCAGCGTGAACAGCGCACCATGCAGTCACTTTGAGCCGGTGTAATGGCTCCTCGTGCATCAGTCGTGGATTTTCGTTGCCCCAGAAGCGATACTTTTGCTTGTTCACGTACCCGCTGAGTTGGAAATGAGCCTCATCGGTCATTATGATTTTGGTGGAAAAATCGTCCACGAGATTGAGGATGGCTTGGGCATAGGTTACTCGCGTTTGGCTGTCGACAGGCAGCAAGTACGACCGGCTGATGGCTAATTGCGAGGCACGGCGTCTGGTCGGTGTTTCCGGCGATAGCTCGGCAGAACGGGCGCTCCGGAGCTGGCCACTCCTGGCAACGTCTCGTGTGGTCCCATACTCTTCAAGGTTAGTGGCCAAACGGCTCAGTGTTTGCGCAGTTGGTGTCGGACGGCCGGGGAATCGGTGACGGTATTCGCGCTTCGCCAACACCCAGACGAATTGTTACGCAAAAAAATAGACACGATTATTCCGCGTTCTTGGGGAGTGTATCGCTCCATGGCTTGTATACTTGTATTCTACATCTCTCTATTCCACAAATGTCAAACCATATTTGCAAAAATAAGAGCATCTTCCAATAGGGTGGTCACTTTTGAAACACCCTTTACTTCACAAGGTTCAATTTATTTAGATTGAAAGGTTGAAGTTCAGAATATTCCCCGAATCTAGTTGTAGTGTTGGAGGCTTTTGTACATGAGAACATAGATTTGACCGCTGCTCTGACCACCTCATGTTCCTTTCGACGTCGCACGCTGAAAAATAATTGCCCCAGCAACATATTGCGGGAATCATGTACATATTTGCAAACATGGTTTTCGTGAATTGAAGATCTGATGCGTTTTGTTTCTTTACTGTCTGCCACGTTTTTGTTTTCAGCAGTTTTGAACAAACATAGCCACATTTGGGCCACAAATACATATATTCTAACCTATCAATCATTGTGTCCCAAACGTGGTATATTCAGTAGCAAACACAATGTGTTTGGACACAAGTATACTATATTTGCTACAAGCTATAAACACTTCCTATTTGCGTCCAAATACCAAAGTCCGACAAATTTTTCAGTGTGCGGTCATCTGTCTTAACGACAGCAATATTATCGAGTATATGGGCATGAACAAGCTCCTGAAAATTCCCCTCTGAACCAGTGTAAAACTGTAGGTCTGAATCAGTGAGTATAAACCTAGACAGCGCACACAGTTCACTGGCTGTGAGAAGCTCTCCACAGCCTTTTCATGGGATGTAATGTGACCAAATTTTTATTTTTTACACCACACAGTGGTAAAAACAAGGCATTAGTTGTAACATATAGAAGTATAAACCATATACCTATATCAATTGAACCAACTCAGAATTACTTTCTGAATCGATTTTAGGCCGTATAATCTACGGACTAAAGTACAAAAATCTGCTACTGCGATGAAAAATTTGCTACTTATTGTTGTTTGGATGCAAATATAACTTGTTAGTAGCTTGTCGCAAATATAGTATACTTGTGTTCAACCACATTGTGTTTGATTTTCAAGATAACACGTTTGGAACACAATGATTAATAGTTAAGAATATATGCATTTGTGATCCCAATGTGGTATTGTTTGTTGAAAAGTGCTGAAAACAAAACCGTGACAGACAAAAAAGAACAAACAAGCAGCATAACTTCAATTTACGGAAACAATGTTTGCACACATGTACATGGTTCCTGCAATGTGTTGCTGGGTCCGTTATTTTTCAGCATTAATTTCATTTTCATCTAGTTAAATATTATCGAGAACCTCTCTCAATTCTTTGCCAGGAGTTTAATTCTGTTTCGAACGGTAATCGAGTCCCCAAACAGGATGAGGTAACCGTATTCTAACTACATAAACACTTATAGTAAGAACCAATCCCAATTTCTTCTGCACAATTGTCTAGTGTAATAAGTACAGCAACACAAATATTTGAATGAGATAACCGAATCAGCAATAGCCGAATTTAGAGATTGTCACAACCACATTAGACGTCATGACAATCAAATTAGAAGGCGTCACAACCGAATGAGAGGGACTCAGAACCGATTAACATACTATCACTTACAACAGATTTTGAATACCCAGCCTTCATGGCCGACATTGCAAATTTGCAGAACTGATGGCATCTGCTTGTACTGCGCACAGATCAATATGAGCATAATCTCCAAACTATTAAATATGTTTAATGCAATACAAAATTCTTGTTAAACGGTGATAGCAACATTTATACGTTTTGAATTTTAGAATCGTAAGTGTTGTGTTTGTAATATATGGAATTATGACAAAATTCATGAGAAAATCGGGTGCATTTACCTCATTTTATATAAATATGGTTGCTGCATCCGTTTTAAAACCCAAATTATATGGTGCCAAATTCGATAACTTCGATGTATGCAAACGAATTGATGGCATATTCGGCTTTGGGACCGAATTGCTGCCGCATTTGGAATTATCGTAGTAACCGAATTGGTAGCAAATTCGGCTGTTGCAACCAAGTTGATTGCAAATTCGGTTGCAACAACTGAAATTATACAAATTGTTTTGAATGATAATGTATGCGAAGTTTGCAACGAGAGACACATGGCTTGTTTTCGTTGGAATAATAGATACTCGTAATTTACGAAAGAACCCTTCCTGGCAGCGCTAGTTTTGAACTCCGTGACGAGTTCATCATCAGAGGCCTACGCACTGTGCCTGAATTTGTACCATTGGCAAGATCGTCAATCGTATATATACCAACTATATATGAAATTTACATAATGCAAATTGGTATCGATCGAAAATCCCTCAGTACCAAATAGAGTGTTCAAAACCGAAACCGAAAATCCGACGAAAGCGGTTAACCGGCTATCTTGCAATTAACCGTGTGCCGGTTTATTGAAAAATTTAATTTTCGAATAAACCGGTATATATCCTTACAAAAATGTAATAATTAAATAAAGTCCGATATAATTATCAAATATTAATGAATTTTTTTAATTAAGTAGCACTGTATCCTATTTTAAAATATAATGTTATAGATGTAATAAGATCTACATTAGATTTGACTTTTTTTTTTATTTCAAACCAATTTTATAATTCGAATAACAATTAAATAATTTGTATTAGTATATAAATTTAGATTCTACATTTTATAGGATTTTCATACATGAAATAATGATTAACGTAAATATGAACTAAACTTCAAAACTGTGTATTAAACACTCATTGCAAATTGGACTATCAATTACATTGTAGTCTGAAAATTTAACTTTATGGACAAAATTAAATACTGCTTTGAAAATTTGAGATGGATGCAAGTATAGAGAACACAATAAATTAAAAAAAATCAATTCAATTGATTTCAATTCAATTCAATTCAATTAAATTCAATGCAATTCAATCCAATTCAATTCAGTTCAGTTCAATTGAGTACAGTTCAATTCAATTCAACTCAGTTCAAATTAATGCAATTCAATTCAATTCAACTAGAAATAAGAAGAACTGTAAATCAAATTTTGCAAAAATAAAGAAAATAATAATTTTAAAAAAACCCCCAATTCAATTCAATTCCACTTAATTCAATTCCATTCAACTCAATTTAATTCAATTCAAATCAATTAAATTCAATTCAAATCAATTCAATTCAATTCAATTCAATTCAATGCCATGCAATGTAATGTAATTTAGAAACACATCCGTTAATTCCATTCAATTCAATTCAATTCAATTCCATTCAATTCAACTCAACTCAATTCAATTCAATTCAATTCAATTCAATTCAATTCAATTCAACTCCAATTCAATTCAATTCAACTCAATTCAATTCAATTCAATTCACTTCAATTCAATTAAATTCAATTCAATTCAATTCAATTCAATTCAATTCAATTCAATTCAATTCAACTCAAGTCAATTCAATTCAATTCAATTCAATTCAATTCAACTCAATTCAATTCAATTCAATTCAATTCAATTCAATTCAACTCAATTCAATTCAATTCAATTCAACTCAATTCAATTCAATTCAATTCAATTCAATTCAATTCAATTCAAATCACTTCAATTCAATTCAATTCAATTCAATTCAATTCAATTCAATTCAATTCAAATCACTTCAGTTCGGTTCAGTTCAATTCAATTCAATTCAATTCCAAGTTCAATACAATTCTCGTCAATTCTACTTAATTTAATTCAATTCAATTCAGTTCCATTTAATTCGATTCAATTCAATTCAATCTAATCTAACATATACATTTCGGTTCACTTATTTAAAGGCACTAAAAATTCCAGATTCAGCAGCCTGCACTGTATGCACAATTCCCTGCAGCGACCTTCATGAGCGGCCAAGTTCTATCGAACGTCGCCTGGTTGATGTTTCTCCATCTTCCCGAATATTCTCCTATACACGTTCAATGTTGTCATCCGTGTGCACCGTTCGTCGTCTGCCGACACCAGGAAGGGTCCTTACCGAACCTTGTTGTCGAAAGTTTGCAACCAGAGAGTTTGTTGACTCTGAGGGTCCAACCCGCACGTCAAAATAACGACGATATGAACACTGAGTCAAAACAATGAACCGTTGATTCGTGAAATAAAGTTCAAAGATTTGGGCACGTTGTTCAAGTGTGTAATGTTCCATTTTAAATTCCCAAGTCCTCTTTACAAAATCCTGAACAGAAATGAAAACAAAATTATAAATATCACATGAGGTGTCAGGGGACACCCGGTTGGAGCGAAGTTCCTTTCGCTATATATTATGTACTAGGTAGTTCCAACACGCCTAAGGCGCCCGTTGAAAAATACGACAAAAGGTCCTTTTTTAAAGAGATGTAATTTTTTTTAATATAAGCTAATGCTTTTTTTTGAAAATTTACTACTTTTAAGAAGAAGTACTTTCTGTAAGAAAAAGCCATGGGAGTATAATTATTACAAAGAAGTTCTTTTTTAAGAACAGGTACATTATAAAGAAGTTGTACTCTTTTTAGGAAAAGGTTATTTTTTTTAAGAAAATATACTTATTTATGAAAATGTTCTTTTTCTAAACTCCTTTCACTTTGGCTTTTCTAAATTTACTTTATATTGGGTTCAAAACTACAATATATACTAAATATTGGTTATAGACTCCACCTAGAAAACTTCCCATTAAACAAGAGTTTTTTCCAATATGTATATGTTAGTCTAGAAACAAACCAAAGCAAAAGTACCCCATACAGTTGATAATACTGGGTGGTGGTGGTAGTGTTAAAAAAGAGTTGTTTAATTTTTTTTCATTCAGCCCACATTCCGCAACGTGCGATAAGGAACTTCGTTCCAATAAATCCAGTTATATGGAATTCAAAACCCCTTCGTTCATTTTGCGCCACCCTGTATTTGCAAGGTAAATCAAAGATAAGTGGTAACTCTCGTCTACAAAATTTTCCATTTAGGGATATATTACAACATTTCTTATGAAAACTCTACCAAGAAATGAAGACGGGGCTTCAACCCAAGGTGTCCTATGAATTAATTTCGAATTTGAGACCGACTCGCTTCTTCGTAAACTGAAATCAGTT
The DNA here is from genome assembly GCA_963931995.1 of Phaonia tiefii. Lineage (NCBI taxonomy): Eukaryota > Metazoa > Arthropoda > Insecta > Diptera > Muscidae > Phaonia > Phaonia tiefii. The sequence continues at coordinate 241,306,126 of OZ008368.1, forward strand.
ACGTAAATATAACGAATCTGTGTGCGTATGAAACTCCTCTCGAAAAACCGGTTAGATTTTCTACTTTTTCGGATCTGTCCCGAACTCGCAACGGAGTTCATGTTCGAATCAGTTTCTGGTTGTTTTTTTTTAATAAAATCGATTTGAAACTGGTTCAATTTTATGAGTTATCGCGTATTCGGAACGGATTCGCTGTAATTTTCATTGTCAGATAATTTGTGATTCAGTTTTTGTGTTTCAGCAACTTAGATATGAATCTGTGATATTACACTCTGAAAAATATCGCCACCAGCAACATATTGCAGGAAACATGTACATGTTTGCAAGTACTGCTTTCATGAATTGAAGATCTACTGCTTTTCTGATTCTTTGTCTGTCTCGTATTTGATTTTACGGGTTTTCAACAAGAAGCCAACATTTGGGTCTGACAACCATATATTATAACCTATAAATCATTGTGTCGCAAACATATTATATTGAACAGCAAACACAATGTGTTTGGGCACAAGTATAGTATAATTGCGACAAGTTACAAACACGTTATGCTTGCACCCAAACAACAAAAAATGGCAGATTTTTCAGCATGTAAAATTTTTATGCAAACATATCTGGCACCAAGAGGTGACTGGTGGAGGGGGCGTGGGTCGGTCATCCGTTGACCGAAATACGACTCGTTTTTCAATGTTTTTCCGGACTCGTAACGGGTTCGAAACAAAAAAAAAACATGTCGCATTACATCCCATGAAGTGATTGGGGAGAGCTTCTCAAACCCAGTGAGCGGTAAGCTTTTTAATTTTCCGCTCACAGGTTTGAAAGAGAGCCCCTCAAATTGCAATTTCATTGTTTCGCTGCTTTTTGTTTCGCTACTTAGCGTTGTTATGTTTTTTTTACAGACTCGTAACTGATGCGAATTAGATCCGCCAAATCGCAATTTCACTGATTCGCTTTTTACGTTTTTACGGAATCGTAACGGGTTCGAGACTGATCCGACAAATCGAAATTTCACTGATTCGGTTTTTATCTTTTTACGGAATTGTAACGGGTTCGAAACGGAGTCGCCAAATAGCAATTTCACTGATTCTCTTTTCTATGTTTTACGGATTCGTAATGGGTTCGAAACGGATCTGCCAAATCGCAATTATGATTTTTAAGGAATCGTAACGGATTCGAAACGGAGCCGCCAAATGACAATTTCACTGATTCCCTGTTCTATGTTCTTACGGATTCGTAATGGGTTCGAAACGGATCTGCCAAATCTTAATTAAGATTTTTAAGGAATTGTAACAGATTCGAAACGGAGCCGCCAAATGACAATTTCACTGATTCCCTTTTCTATGTTTTTACGGATTTGTAATGGGTTCGAAACGGAGTCGCCAAATAACAATTTCACTGATTCACTTTTCTATGTTTTTACGGACTCATAACGGGTTCGAAAACTCACATTCCGCTTTTTACGGACTTGGAACGGGATCGAAACGGACACGCATCGGGGTAGATGATCTATAAGACTCAGCTGTATTTGTGCGTGTGACAGCATTTGAAATGATCGAGTTAATGTCAGTTAAGTTTGAATTATTTTTTGTTTGTTTTTTCTTTAATTGTAGTTGAGAGTTCGAATATAATGGGAAATGCCGTTGCCACAACCGAATCAATTATGAAACGAAGTTCGTCAACCAATTTTCAGTTGTGGTTGTCACAACCTCAATTCAATGGTAGCAACCACTATTCGGTGGTAGCAACCGCTTTTCGGTGGCAACAAACGATTTTACGTTTATCTTTTGCAACAATTAGATTTGTGGGTGTGTTAAACCGCCAACGACCACATACATATGATATTCGAATTTCGTGTAACAGTTGTGAACTTAAGTGAATAAACTATTCAGTAGTTATAGGGTATCGCTTCACACACTCATGGCTCAACAACATTTTAACCTCCATCTCCCATTTTCTGTGCTATGGTTGAATCGACTTTCTCATTCATTTTTATCCTGTGGTAAACATTATGTTCATATGAATGTTACTATTTTGTTATCGGTTGATACTTCACGTCCTACAACGTTGAACGTCGTCGCTATGAAAATTAGAATATTTCCATATATTATTAGCACTTTTATCGTTCCATATCCTGTTGCCCTCCCCACCCAGTCCTCGACCAGTTACACGCACTGGCCATAACTGCTACAATCATGAACTGTTTAGGTCCTGCGAGACCAATCTTAGTAGTAATTTGTGATACAATTTATAAGTGTTTACCTTTTTTTTATCCTGATATACTTCACTTACCACACGTTCTACTTTTTTGTGGTCCTTTTGTGTTTCCATATCTACCTATACACTCTAATGAATTTTCTGCTGTATGAGTTAAAAAGGTGTTACAGGCATCCTGTAAGGATATTATCGTTATCATAACCCACAAAAAACTATGTAGTATGTATGCATACATACATATCTTGATAGACATAGTTGGTGTAGACGGATATGGGATATGGAAATGCTCAATATCGGTTATTAGACTACATTGTAGTCATATTTGGTAATGGAAGTCACATGTGAGGAATATAAAAGGCACTTATAGGGTGGCTTCTCTGTTAACACAAAATTTCAATATTCAAAATTTGTTTACGTTTTATAGTTATTAGTGTCATAATATTGAATATTGTATGGCAATTGACCCCTTACATTGAGGAGGATGATTGGAAGCTGATACCTGCTGTTATGTACAGTCAAAATATGGTGATACATCCGTGTGAATTACATTGAACACACCACGTTGTCTTCTGAAATGTTTCAAAATGTTTTATTTGAATTTTTAGGGATTATTTCATTAAAATGTGGCTTCATTTTGAAATTATCTGCATTTAATTGTCATCTGTCAAAGGTCTAAAGTCTTTTTGGCGGAAATGCAAGAAACGAATTTCGTGTTCTGATCAAACAGACATTGGTGTAAACAAACAATTGTCCAAATCAAAGAATGATTTGATAAATACTATAGCGACAGGGCATCATTAGTTTCAACGGTGAAGAAGCGCTTTAAGTACGATTTTGGTTGTTCGAACAGTAAAAGTACGCACGATTGTCGAGAACAAACAGTGAAAGGAAACTTTTTGTAACCACGACGAATAGTTCCATCAAATGTGAGCTAACGTATTGATTCATTGCCACAACGTACAAATTCATTGCAGCAACGACAAAATAATCACAACTAGCTCTGTGGTAATTTCGCTGTGAGTTGACCACCAATTCCAACCGCAGAAATTTAAAATGATTGAATCCGACTCTTATAACACAATATACTTTTCCGCATGAAGAGGGAAAAGTTCGCACAATCCGCGACTATGAGCTTTCTAATTTGTGGTCTAACTGATTAGAAGCGACAGTTGTACACCGAATCCGAATGATTGCACATTGAGAAGTTTGTTTAATGAATAGTATAAATCAGATGACCGGCCCACCGTGAGTACCTTGGGAAACCTCAGTGGTCACAGGAATATATTAGGAATGAGAAATTCCAAAAAGTATCAACTTGTTTATGGCCAATTAAGAAAGATACTATCCAACAATACAAGTTAGCTTCAAACTCAAAAGGCCTGAGTTTTATTTGTAGGGTGTGGTGATTTATAAAAAAAAAATGGTTTCCCCTTACATCCCATGTAGGAATTGGGGAGAGCTTCTCACAACCTAGAAGCTGTGTGCTTTCTAGTTTTATACTCACTGATTGGGACCTACAGTTTTACACCGATTCCGAACGGAAGCTTTTCCTTGGCTAAATTCTCGATTGTGTCGTCGTCACTATGCAAGGCGACCACCTCCGAAAGAATTTAAGGTGGTCAGAGCAGGTTTCAAACCCAGGATCTCATGTACAAAAGGTGCGCAAAATAACCATAAATAACCATTGCACCTCCGACGGTCACACTAAAGAACATTTACGAAAAACCTTGTCATTAACTGTACTTTACCTTACCGGAAATTAGCTGAAATCAAAAAAAAAACATTACAATAAACAAAATACGTATGCAACAAACTGATTTTTCATTTAACACAAACGAATTATATTTCATTGAATAAGTTTTATATTAATAGAAATAAATTCGGTTCTGCACAGATACGGCTCTTGTACACGAGAACGTGCTTTTGATTCATGCATAGACTATTTTCCATTTCTTTCGACGGCTCACAGTGGTTCAGAATCGATTACCATTGGCCAAATTTGATTTCCTTTTGATTTCGGAAATATTTTTAAATTCTTTAAGATCCTGATAGTAGGCAAGGAGTCGAGGATTATGCCGGCATTTTTACGACATCAACATTGTAATAGCAAAGTAGAGAATATTTCAGAAAAATTTCCAAGGTTGAATAACTTTTTTTTCGATTTCGAAGAAAACAACAATTTTGGTTTTTTTTCTTTTATATTTTTTTAACATAGTTTGATATAAAAAATAAATAAATGGTTTCCCATTACATCCCATGAAGGGACAGGGTAGAACTTCTCACAATCACTGAGCTGTGCGCTTTCCAGTTTTCACTCACTGATTGGGACCTACAGTTTTACAGCGATTCCGAACGGTATTTAGAGAAGCCTTTTCATGGCTACATACTCGATAGTGTCGCCGTCACTATGCGAGGTGTCCGCCGCCGAAAGATATTTTTAAGGTGGTCAGAGCAGGGTTCGAATCCAGGATCTCATGTACAAGAGCCGCGCACACTAACCATTGCACCACCCATAGTTTGATATAATTCTTCATAAATTTCAAGATGTATCTATTACAGGTGGAAGCGTAAGAACAGCTGATTTCAATTTTTTCTTGTCGTTGTGGTCCAACCTTGTCAGATGTGGTTTATACCAATTTCAAAGATGTATCTGGTACAGGTGGTAGCTTTAAAACGGCAGATTAAATTTTTTCTTGTCCTTGTGGTTTTTACCGAAAATTAAAGCAATTCCTCCTGATATAACCTGAAATAAATACATCTTGACAATTTGATCGGCTGAATTTGACAAGTTCGGCTCCTGAAATAAAAGCAAAATGCCTTCAATTCCTACTGCTTCTACCTTACCTATTTTGCCATGATAATTTCTTTATTTAAAAAAGTGATTGGGTGGCTTTAATATGACAGCTAAATTGTGTTTATACCTAATACTGTTCGGTTTTACTATTGGGTTGGCAAATAAATGGACATCGGTTATCTCATATGAATGGTGCTTTTGCTATTTTTGAAATGCTGTTGATCTGCTGACTAAATTCTGAAGGTGTCGCACAGGACCATTGAAAACCATTTGAAACGGCTTGAAATTGTCAAAAGCTGAATATTTGGGTTCCGCAAGAGCTTAAGGAAATCCAATTAACAATGCGGATATGCACTTGCAATTTATTGCTCAAACGCAAGAAAAATTATCTATATTTGAAACGTATTGTAACTGGGGATGAAATATGGATTCTTTACAACAGTGTCTGCCGTAATAGATCCCTGTCCAAGTACGATAAACGAGTTCAAACTTCATCAAAGGCTTAACTGCACCAAAAACAAAGGCGATTTTAAGGGAGTAATTTATGTTGAGCAATTGAAGAACCTTGATGGGGAACTCAAAGAATGACAACACGAATTGATAAACCCCATAGGCGTTTTTTTCCATCACGGGCTTTCCAGACTCGCCATAGACCTTTACAGACCTTTGCAGACTCGCCAAAAAATACTGGAGCTTGGTTGGGAAGTGATACCACCTCCACCTTATAGTCCTGATTTAGCACCTATGGATTTTCATTTATACCGAAGTCTTTTTTTTAATGAAAAATCCTTCAAAGCAACAGAGGACGTACAAATCGAGAAGTTCGAGTATATTTTTGGGACGAAGCAGTCATTCTATGAATCTGGGATCACAAAGTTGCCTGAACGGTGACAGAAGGTCATATATAGATATGATACACAGTTTTAAAAGCTGAGCTGTTCCCCAATTTCGAAGGGTGGCTTTTTCTGCCGCCGGATTGAACACAAAGAAGAGTGTGCTAATTTAATGGAAAAAGTGTGACAATCGAACTTTCGTACCATATATGCTTGAAGTATGAACTACTCGTACATTGACTGAAACTAACTAAATCCATCATAATATTCAAATTAAAAAATTTTAGCTCCAAACGGACTCTTTAAAGATATTTTTTTTTTACCGTGTAGTATATATTGTTGTTACTTCTATGAGGTACACTTTTTCGGTATCAAATGATAGTAACGCCTGTTGTTTTGTTGTTGAGACGAATGAACTTTAAGTTGGCAACACTGATCTCAGTTTCGGCCATTTTTACAGCTGTCATGTGATCATGACTTCGATTTGCCTAAATAGAGAGACTCCTGAAAATTAATAACAATGTGAACAAGACGATCAGTGACCTATAACGCTATGAGAAGAGTCACAAACAAAATTTTACAAAAATGCCTGATCTATTTAACTCAAAGGTAAATTCTAAATAATATAATATTTGTTTTCCCTGATGACGAAAAATAAGAAACGTACTCAACTTTGAGTGAATTTCTATAAAATACCCAATCATTTTGCCTACAGTTGGTTGTTTACAGAATTCAACAATTATTACTACAACAAATGTTATTTAAGTTCGACAGATGGCAATTGGCACTAAACCACTGTGCGACGTTTCAAAAATAATTACTTTGCTAACACGAACTAATCGTCTAACGTTTAGTGAACACCTTAATTTGACACCGTAAGCATAATTATGCATTTGAAAATACCAAAATTTAGCAAAAAGCTCGCAAATCTCCTTAAAGATCTCACAATCTCAATTGTTGCATGTTTATTACTTTATTTGTATCGCAAAATGTGTGTGTGTGTTTTAGTTATTCGTCCTTGTTGGCCAGCGAATGAAAGTGAAATCTCTTGTGTGTGTGATGATGAAGTGTGATGATGCCATTATGACCATAATTATACTAAATAGGAGCGTAAATAGTACGTATGCCGCCACGTAATAGAAAATTGCATGTTCTTTGTTCAAAATTGGTTAATTAACATAAATTTACAAAATGTGTTTAACCCGGCCCCCACCCCTCGGGCAATTAGCGCCTACTTAAGCTACTCCAACTGTATGTCTGTCTGTCAATAAGTCCTTTCGAATGAGTACAAGTGTTTCGTATCTCTGATATGATGATGTCTTAAAGTATCCATCTACATATTTATACATACGTTCGAAAAATGCCATGTTTCCGTTTTAAAGTATATAGTCCTAGTTGTATGTACTATTTATAATGATTTGTTTGTTTTGTTAATTATGTTGTTAAATGTTACAGTTTTCGTATCTTTTTTTTGCTTCTTTCCATGTCTGTCTTACAGGATGCTGTTTTGTTACATACTATACGCGTAGAGCTGCTTTGAAGGCACAAGATGCTTTACATAATATCAAAACTTTAGATGGGGTAAGTACAAGTGATGCAGTATCACAGATACAGATACGACTACAAACAAAAACAGTTACAAATACTGTGGTACATGTATGAATAGCAAGTCCTAGATGTAGAGCTTAAGCTGCATATGGTTCCTCATGTTCTATTCAATGTCTTATATATTTTTCTATGTTATTTTTTCTTGTCAAATGTTTTATGTCGATTTATACAAAAAAAAAAAAAATTGCGAAAAAAATGAAAGAGTTAATTTGAATGTCTGTATGGTTGTTATATTATTCATTAACATTTTGTACTCAAACATATGAATATTAGGGTGGATGAAATTGAGATTTGTTTGTAGTGTCAAATGTATTGGTAAGGATTGGTTTTTAACCATACCAGTAATTTGTTATTCATTTGATTTTTGCTTTTTAATATGGATTAAAACATATAAATTTATTTTACAGCCTGTTCCGCGCGATCTGGGATGAAATATTACGCTCATGTTGTAGTCGAAAGAAAGTTAATTTGGGCAGGAGGTTTCTATGGCACTGCTGATCGAAGAGATACTATGTAGAATGAAAAGGTACTAGGTAGAATGAAAAATTACATGATGTGTCAGGGGACACCCGGTTTGAACGAAGTTCCTTTCGCTAGATATTGTGTACTAGTTAGTTCCAATACGCTTACGGCGCCTGTTGAAAAATACTGTAATTTAAAAGGATCTTGTAAAATGATAAACTTTTGTTAAGAAATTTTTTATTTATTGAATGTATTTTTTTTTTTTTAAAAAAGTATATTTTTAAGCCCCTTGTGTATGAATATGTATTATATTTTCCCGAAAAGGTCCTTTCTTTGATGAGAGGTACTCCTTTTATTAAAACAAAAAAAAAATGGTTTCCCGTTACATCTCGTGAAAGGATTAGGGAGAGCTTCTCACAAGCCAGTAAGCTGTGCGCGTTCTAGTTTTACACTCATTGATTGGGTCCTACAGTTTTACACCGGTTCCGAACGATATTTTGAGAAGCTTTTTCATGGCTGAATACTCGATAGTGTCGCCGTCACTAAGCTAAGAAAAAGCCTAAGAATATGAATTTTTTTTACAAAAAATACTTTTTTAAGAACAGACACTTTTTAAAGAAGTGGTACTCTTTTTAGGATAAGGTTATCTTTTAAGAGAATTTGCTTATTTTCAGGAAGGCTACTTATCTCAAGAAAACAAAAGAAAAGGGTGGTACTTTATTTTTAAGAGATGGTACTTTTAAGAAAAGTAATTTTTGTAAGAAAAGGTACTTTTGTTAGAGAAGGTATTTTTTTTTGAAGATTAGCTTTTTTACGAAAGAAAAGACACAATTTAAGAGTAGGTACTTATCTCAAGAAAAGTTATTTTGTTTTACAAAAAAGGTATTCTTTAACCCGCCAATGCACACTGGGACAGATTGAAAAAATGACCGGACAAAATTCCAAAAATCGGAGCAGTAATCCAGATAAAATAAGTTACTTAAACAGTGGCCAATTAACCACTGAGGTCGAAAATTAACTGGTTTGAAGGTTCCATGCACGTTGTTGATCAGGCAAGGGGCCCAAAGTTGAGTATTGTTTCAATACATGCATGCAGGCTAATTTTGGGTTATTTTTAGTAGATGTGTGTTATATGAAGGTTATGTTTCTGGTTGTTTTAAATTCTTTTTATTGATTTTGTGTTATAAGAGCTACGAAAATGTATATTAAGTTAATTTAATTAACTTAAGGTTTCTAGTTCAATTGCAATGAAAGTAGTTGACTAAAAATATTACATTTTTTAATTTTTGTGGACCGCCAAAAATTAGCACCAACTAGGAACAGCGCGCGATTTTCACTTCTGAATACGTTGGACCCTAACCGAAGGCACTGATTTTATTTCGTTACGCTTTACTACCATTTGCTGAAGAAAATTTTTTTTTTAAACTTTGCTCTAGTTTTGATTTCAAATTTAATTATAAATTACTTGTGTAAGAATTGATTTTTTTCAGTGTAAATTCAAATACATTACTGTGTCGGAATTTAGGTCTGGCAATACCATAAAATGTCAAACTAAAATTTCGAAATTTCAAACTAAAATTTTGAAAGTTCCGAGGACGATGATGATGAAAATGTCGAACGTAATGATATACATAGATATTTTTAGGTTATGTTTCTGGTTGTTTTAAACTCTTTTTTATTGATTTTGTGTTATAAGAGCTACGAAAATGTATATTAAGTTAATTTAATTTACTTAAGGTTTCTAGTTCAATTGCAATGTAAGTAGTTGACTAAAAATATTACATTTTTTAATCTTTTGTGGACCGCCAAAAATTAGCAACAACTAGGAACAGCGCGCGATTTTGACTTCTGAATACTTTGGGCCCTAACCGAAGTCACTGATTTTATTTCGTTACCCTTTACTACAATTTGCTGAAGAAAATTTTTTATTTAAACTTTGCTCTAGTTTTTGATTTCAAATTTAAATAAAAATTACTTGTGTAAGAATTGATTTTTGTCAGTGTAAATTCAAATACATTACTGTGTCGGAATTTAGGTCTGGCAATACCATAAAATGTCAAACTAAAATTTCGAAATTTCAAACTAAAATTTTGAAAGTTCCGAGGACGATGATGATGAAAATGTCGAACGTAATGATATACATAGATTTTTTTAAACCAAGTTTTTTTTTTGTGGTCCCAAATAAATCTTGTATGGTTACGAAACAAACTTCTCAAACTTTTTATTTATTTTATAATTCCTAATAAATTTGGTAGAAAAGTTTATAACGTTAAACCTTGTTAAGAAACTAAATTTTATGCGAAAAGGTGCATGCTCTTCCCTCCGTTATGTTAGTTATCGAAATACTGATCGAAAAATGTTTGCCAAAAATGAAATCGGGTCATCCAAAAACCTATGAAACGATACCCATAACCTTTTTTTTTAAATTTAAAAAATTCGTATAACTTTATTCTCCGTTATTGTTTTTTGTTGCGATTTCGAGTAGCTGCAGGATTGCACATCCCCCACCATCAGTTAATGACGAAGCTGCTTAGTGAGCACAACCTCTCATTTTTTTTTGCTAACCTGGTGTGTGAGACCGTGAGTCACCGTGTATATAAGTAAAATAATCGCAACACTTTTGTATTATATTTTGGAAGGATACCAATTTTTGTTCATTTTATAAAAGTTCCTATTGTCGAAATACTAAGAAACATTATTTTCCTTAATGAATATGTGATTTTTTTATTTTTTCTTAATTTTAAAAAATGTATTGCTAAAACATTGTTATTTTTAATGCTCTATTTAAAAACATTTGTGAATTTTAATATTGAAATAAAAGAACTTAAAATGATTATATACGTTTCGAAAAATCTCCAGTTGAAAACCCCGGTGCATGAGACTGGCGTCACCATTAATCAAAGTCAAATTTGCGTCACCATTGGCGGGTTAAAGAAAATTTAGTTTTTTAAGAAAAGGCAATATGTTGGCAGATAATTTACTATTTTAAGCGAAGGTACTTCTTGAAGATGATATTTTTTTAAACTTCTTTCACTTTAGCTTTTCTAAATTTACTTTTTATTCGGTTCAACCTACAATATGTAATAAACAGGCTCCACCTAGAAAGTTTCCCATTAAACAAGAAGTATGGTAGTCTGGACACAAACCAAAAGTACGAGTGTTAAAGTGCTGCCAAATATAATTCCATGCTGGAGGTTGTGTTTCATGGATTTGCCAGTCTTGCACTTTGGCTTTTCTAAGTTAATTTTTATTGGGTTCAAAACTACAATATGTAATACACAGGCTCCACCTAGAAAACTTCCCTTGAAACCAAACCAAAAGTATCCAATATAGTTGATAATAATGGGTTTTAATAAAGTAGTTAAAAAAAATTGTTTAAAAATTTTTCATTTAGCCCCCATCCCGCAACGTGCGATAAGGAACTGCGTTCCAATACCAAAGAAGACATACATATTATAGACCATGTAAGTAACTAAGTTTAAAAATTGTGTAAATTGTGTTTTATGTTGTTTGCATCGAACGAAAATACGCCTTCCCTTTTATTTCTGTGCGTATTAGTACAACCAAAAAGTAAATTACAAAAGCAACTCGAACTCGATGAAATGACCTACTAACTCGTCATCATCAAGAGAACACGAAGAGAGGCATAGCGGCTCTATTCTATTACTCTATGATTTGGGTCAGTGCAATTTGGCAACCCTAGTAGAAGAGAACCAAAAAAGTCGTCGCGATTCACTCAAACGCATTTCTTTCCCGCGTCATAACTTGATTATTTCATACTTTTTGCATACTTTACGTAGTTTTATTTAAACATGGTTGGAAATTCTATAGTGAGATACAATAACATCATCAGGAAACTGCTCCTGTATTGACATATTCAACGAAGAGAGTAAGAGAGAGAGAGCAGGGATGCGCTTCATTCGTTTTCTTTGTTGGCATTCCCCACATACATTTTCTTTTCTATACAATAATTGCTTTATGGGTATCCATGACAAAGCTGATCGACTATGTAGTAGAAAATTTACAGAAAACAGAGTGGATATGCGGGAGAGCTATAAGTAACCAGGACCAAACCATGCAGCAAACTAAGTTTATATCCCTCTCTTTACGTTCTCTCGATGACGACGAGGTAGTATCCCATTTCATCGAGTTCGAGTTGGTATTGTACCTTAGTCTTTGATTAGAAATAAAAGGGACAGCAGTAAAGGGGAATGCTAATTTACGTCCGATTCAACCATCATAAAATATAATTTAGCTATCATTAATATCAATCAAACACTATTTAAACTTTTTGTGAATTTTAATGTACTAGAAGTTCGTACTACAAGCGATCAAGGTCTGATATTGTTTTATCATAAATAGAGCGACGACCACCTGCTCGTTTGAATGCTGGCATACAACTGAATAAAGCACAATATTTAGCTCACTGAAATTATGGTTTTTCTTTTGTCGTAAACAGAGCGATGACAAAAAATATTGAATAATATAGAGAACTTATTGCACTCGTTTTCCGCTCTCATGTGGAGGGTCCGAGTAAAAGAGCTTAAACAAGTCTTATTCTCTGTATAGAATATTTCAATATGAATGCACCATTTCGACAATGTTATTACATAAAACAATGCAAAATCATAAATGTTTCAAAAGTCATCAACATTTCACATCAAAAGTCATTTTGGGTCACACAATTCGTACCATGAGTTCTCTATACTATTCAATACTCTTTGGCGACGACGACCTGCTTGTTTGTTTGCTGCCGCTACATCAATATCATCAGACTTATTTTTAGGCAGAGTCTATTGTTGTACAACAACCACGTATGTGATGTTTATGCTGTGTGGTGTTTTCATGTGTTCACTTTGATAGATTGAGCTACCCGTGCCGATAGATGTTAACACATCAAAAATCCCTCATAACACACAATTTAGCAGACAATTCGAATTACTGGTCGTGAATTGCATACAGGTAGAACTGATATTAGTTAAAGATCAAACTTTAACATTATTACGTTGTTGTTATACCTGGGTATTACGATATTAAAATTCACCTACTGATGTGAGTTTTATTGATATTCAAGTACAATATTAACGGCCATATCACACAAGTCTCATTCACATCACTTGGCCTTTTAGAAGTTACATAATATACAAACTAAGTACTTGCTGTAAGATTTTAGTGCATTTATATGTATAAGTGAACAAAAGCAGCAATACATATTTTAACAAAAATCATACGTCAGGTTCTTAATTTGGTCAACGGATGATGTCGAAAAATGAGGTGACTGTGAAAGTGACTTACATGATTAGAAAGTAACAGCCTGTTCCTCTAACTCGAATGATTTCTTTCGTTCGTGTTCTCGACGAAAGAAACTTGATTTGGGTTCCACAATTTTTTTTCAAAATTTTTCAAAACTTTTTAGTACAAATTTTGGTTTCTCTATTTCGAACGTGCTGTCAGTTGGTACAAATATCAAGTCAGGCAAGCGAAAATTACGATTTAGAGGAATCCAATTTGAGTAGAATGTGAGTGACTGTTTTCGTTCGAGATAGAGGATCAGGCTGTAAGGCTTGAAGTGATGTGACGTATGATTTTTGTTACTCTGGTTGGTATTTCTGTAGTTCACGTTACTTTAACGAACAGCTTTGTTGAAGTTTAATTTTTATGTTGTATTTTCATTTGTAATTTAAGATTCTTGAAGTTGAAGGATGGTGAAATATTCAAACAAATGTAATTGAGCTAAAGCTTGTCGAATAATTACACAGTGCAACACGAAAAAATATAACCATATACGGACACTGCTATAAAAAACAAAAAAAGACCCGTGTCTCCCAGATTTGCCCAAAGTCATGCACTTTTTTTATGGGCCCCCAAAGATTTGGGGCCTCGGTGTCACTTCTTCAAAAAAGGTATCATTTTGTCAGGATCATATCTTGCAAATAGTTCGGAATTTTGATTTACTTTCTGAGTTAGAATAAAAACAACAAATGTGAACATATATAATCAAAAAAACTTCATCTTCAAGGTCAAAATCGCAAATACTTTAACAAATTCGATTTTGTTTACTTTTTTTCTCCCCTGTTCAGGTCCATAGGTAGCAAACCGTTAAAAATTCAAGGAAACAATCAACTACATGAATGTACCTAAGATCTCAATAAACAACTTTCTAGAACATAGGAATGATTCTTCAACACATTCAACATACTTCAACATTGAGATACTATGCTATCTCACCGACCGCAGCAGCACAGGCAAAGCAGGAAGCTCAGCACACGCAACAAGGGACGCAGCACACAATATAAGAATCATTACTAGGAAGTTCATATGTTATAGAAATTTGTTTAATGAAATCTTAGGTACATTTTTGTAGTTGATTGTTTCCTTGAATCTTGAACGGTTTGCTACCCATGGACCTAAATAGGGGGAAAAAGGTCAAAAAATCGATTTTTTAAAGTTTTTTGCGATTTTGACCCTGAAGATGAAGTTTTTTTGATTTTATATGTTTACAATTTTTGTTCTTTATGACAAGGGCTACAACTATCTTTCAGAGAGTAAATCAAAATTCTGAACTATTTGCAAGATATGAGCCTGACAAAATGATCACTTTTTTGAAAGAGTGACGCCGAGGCCCCAAACCTTTGGGAGCCCATAAAAAAAGTGCCTGACTTTGGGCAAAACTGGGCGACACGAATCTTTTTTTGTTTTGGTCTTTTGTCACGTAGTGGTGTCCGTAAATGTTTATATTGCCATGACTTCAAAAATTACACACAGTGAAAATAAAAAATTTTCGGGAAAATTTTAACTTTTGCGGCTACCTAAACGCTAGTACCTAAACGGTGTTCAGAATCATTAATAGGAAGTTCATATATTCTAGAAGGTTGTTTACTGGGATCTTAGGTACATTTTTGTAGTTTATTGTTTCCTTGAATCTTGAACGGTTTGCTACCTATGGACCTAAATAGGGGGCAAAAGGTAAAAAAAAGATTTTTTTTAAGTTTTTTGCGATTTTGACCTTGAAGATGAAGTTTTTTTGATTTTATATGTTCCCAATTTTTGTTCTTTATGACAAGAGCTACAACTTTCCCTCAGATATGAGCCTGACAAAATCTTCACTTTTTTGCGAAAATATCACGAGGCTCCAAATCTTTGGAGGCCCATAAAAAAGGGCTTGACCGTGGGCAAAACTGGGAGGCACGGGCTCTGATAACAGGCCATTATTCTTTTCATGAAATTGTCCATGACTTCTTCACAGAGATGTGGCTGTATCTTCCCGATGACGCGTTGGGTTTTGGAT
This sequence comes from Phaonia tiefii, assembly GCA_963931995.1. Classification (NCBI taxonomy): domain Eukaryota; kingdom Metazoa; phylum Arthropoda; class Insecta; order Diptera; family Muscidae; genus Phaonia; species Phaonia tiefii. The sequence goes on from OZ008368.1 coordinate 241,321,319, forward strand.
TTGAGCTCAGGAATTGTTTCTGGTTTATTCGTATAAACCCGAGATTTCACAAAACTCCAAAGAAAGAAATCACACGGCGTTAAATCGCATGCTTTTGGTGGCAAGTTTACATCAGAATTTCTTGAGATGATTTGGAATCGTTGCTGCAATAAACGTTTGCTTCATTCGCGGTATGACAGCCGGCGCCGTCTTGGTGAAGCCGCATGTCGTCCAGATTCAAACCGTCCAGCTGATGCCACAAGAACTCCGTTATCATGTTCCTGTAACGACTGCCGTTTACAGTCACTGCAATTTCGGCCTCATCTTCCCAAATTCGACAATTTTGTGTATTCACGAAGCCATGCAGATGAAAATGGGATTCATGGGAGAAAATTACTTTTTGAAAAATTGCCAATACCCACTGAACGAATTGCCGGCGCTTTCCATGGTCTGCTGGTTTGAGCTGCTGAGTAAGCAGAATTTTGTACGCATGAAGATGGAAGTCTTTTAACAAAATTCGCTGCGTAGTGCTTCGTGAAATTTGAAGTGGTTGAACCCGATGCCGATTTGATGTTTTCGGGATTTCGGCGGCACTCTCGTTTACAGCAGCAATGTTTTCAAGAGACCGGCTGGTACTCTGACCCACAGAAGTCTTACTGCCCATATCCGACCCAGTTTCTTCAAATTGTGTGACAACTCTTAGAATGACAGGTACAGGTGCACTATCGCGGCTGCGAATTCTTCGAAGTTTGCGAGAGGTTTCAGCATATTTTTCCAAAAATGTGTAATAAGTTTTCACAATTATAACGCGATGTTCTTTTTAGCGCTCCATTTTTAATAATCCAAATAAACATATGTGACAGCTGCCAAAAGTCAGAGTTGCCAATTGCATAAAAAAATGACACTAAATTGTAAAACTGCAATCATTCTGAGACACACTTTACGTACAATATAGTTAATTGTTTGATTGATTTTTTTGACAACTACCACTGTTCTAAGAGGCGGCTCAATAAGTCCGTCACTTTTGGAATGAAACACACTTTAAAAAAAAACACATTAATATTTTTCAACATATGTAGTCTCGTTTTAGCTGAATACACTCAGCCCAACGTTTCTCCAATTTTTGTATCCCTTCCAAAAAATAGGATTTTTCGAGGTCCTTTAAATAGGCATTTGTTTGATCAATAATTTCATCGTTGGAGCTAATGCTCTTTCCACCGACATATTTCTTTAGGTTTGGAAATGAGAAATAGTCACTGGGGGCTAAATCGGGAGAATATGGCGGATGAGGACCAATTCGTAGCCCAATTAAACAACTCCAAACAATCCTTAGAAGTTGTCATACGATTACGTTTATGGGCAATTGAGAGCAAACGCGGCACCCATCTTGCAGACAGCTTCTTAAGCCCAGCTGATCATTTAAAATCCAAACCACACTGCCATATATAATCTCATATCGTCAATAATCTCACGCACGTTTACTCTTCGATCGGCCAACACCATATCATGGATTTTTTCTACATTTTCCGGTGTATTGACCCCAACTGGCCGTCCAGAACGTTCAACGTCATTTGTACTTGTGCGACCACAACGAAAGTTAGTAAATCACTGTATTACCATTGAAATCGATAGTACAGAGTCCCCATAGTATTTATCAAGTTTTTCCGTGGTTTGATTGACGGTTTTTTTTCGCAAAAAATAATGTTTAATTAGCACTCGAAATTCACTTTTTTCCATTTTTAAAAAAGTGCACGAGGTTGTATGTTTTGAACAGCTGTTAAACGCAAAGTAAATGACGGAAAATTTGACAGTAGTCTATTAACAGGTGGTACTTGATGGGAGCAGTGTTGCATTTCATATAACTACGCGGGAAGTTTGAAAAGTCACGGACTTATTGATCCGCCCTTAACAAAATGACAATATGATTCAGCGCTTCCAAAACAATCCCATGCGAAGCTCTTTCGCACGCTCTGTATAAGAGAACTCCGCAAAAACACTCCTTTCAGGAGCGCTATGGGAACTCCTTTTTTGGAGTGCAAAGATGATAAAATGATACAACGCTCCTAACAACATCCTAAGCGGAGGTCTTTGGGACGGTCTTTATAAGACCACTCCGAAGACATCCCTTTAAGGAGCGCTATGGGAACACACGCTCCTTTTTTGGAGCGCTCCGAATTTTGCTGGCTGGGCAACGAAATGCTTAGATAACAGCAAAGTCTTTAGAGAATTATACTCGTATGTACAATAAGGCCCCCCATATCAAGTGAAGTTTAATTAACTGTCGAACTGCTTAATTAGCTCTAAATGACGAAACTTACTGAAAATTTGACAGTAGTCCATTCACAGGAGGTACTTTTCATTCAACTACGAGGGAAGTTCGAAAAGTCCGGACTTATTGATCTGCCCTCTACACAATTTTAAGTCGCTACAGAAAATCGATTACGTTTCGGTCCACCCTAACGAAAATGCTGTGTAAATATTAGTTTATATATTTCTAAGGAGTTAGACAGCACAGCGGCGGAATGAAGGTTTCAACTCCCTGGCGAATGAGATTACAGACTTGCACATTGTTAACTATAAGTTGGTTCGAATGTCGTTTAGTCTGCCTGATCAAAGTGAAACAATCGTACCAACCTTTTTGTCAGTCAATAACACCGTGTTACACACATTCTGTCCTATGAACCAAATTTACTTTTTCGGAAAGGGGATAAAAAATAAAAATACGCGTGTATCGACGATTTTCATGTACACGTCAGAATTTTTTTTTTTTAAGTTTGAAGTATAAAGCTGTGTGAAAGCCTTTGGACCGATTTTTTACCCTTTTTCAGTGATCCAATCGACCTAATTTTTTGCAGGCAGACACGTGGAAATGACTGTATCACGTCAAATTTTTTAAAAAATTGATTTTTATCAATTCTCAGATTTTCCTAATTTTTTTTTTTTTTTTAAATGGTTATCGTTTTTTTTAAGGTTTCAGTTCGTTAAAAAACAATTTTTTTTTATTACTTTTGTTTTATAATAATAAAGAATTGTTACATTAAAAATTTTAATGTTTTTAAAGGAATTTAGGCCTTTTATTTTAGCGGTTGTAAGCATTTGCTTCAGTATCGCGACAAATAGACCAACAGTATTCGCCAAGCATATGCGTAATGTCTTTTCCTTTAAAGCGCTTTTCAATAGCCGCAATGTTCTGATGGAACCTTTCGCCATGCTCATCGCTACAAGCTCCTAAATCATCAGGGAAAAAATTTAAATGATTGTGAAGAAAATGGATCTTTAGCGACATTAATATGCCCATTTCGCGATATGCCGAAACCATTTCTGCTACAATATTTCTATAATTGGCAGCTCGTTTGTTGCCAAGAAACAGCTCTATAACGGCAACTGTACCTTTCCATGCACGTTGTTCGACAGCATTTAATTTTGATGAAAATTCAGTACTTGCAATTATTTTTTTTATCTGCGGACCATTGAAAACACCTTAAATCAAAAAAATCATTAAAAAACATAAAGTTACTGAATGACTTCTTAAAAAAAATACCAGCATGAATCTTTGCGCCGCTCAATTTCGGAAAAATTTTGCGCAAAGTTGCAATGGCCTCGCCATCACGATCCAGTTTTTTAACAAAATTTGATACGAGACCGAGCTTAATGTGTAGTGGAGGCAAAATGATTTGAGACGGCTGCACCAATGGTAGATTCTCTACCTCCGTCTCGCACGAGGTCATTGAAGTCGGCTTGCGTTATTAAATGCGGCATTGCAGTCCCAATTTCACTGGGTGTTGCCACAAATTCCGATACTTGTGAACTCTCGCATTCGATGCAAGAAAAGTTGATAGCAGTGTCGGTACAACTGTTGATTCTGCTTCGCTTATTTCGGGAACATTATCAAAAATCTCCACTGAAGCCGCTACACGCTCTTCTGGTGAGTATAGAACTGCTGGAATTAACGATTCTACATTAGCGTAGCGAATTTTGTTGCGGTGAATGTATTGGTACCCTTTTGTTTGAGCAAAAGTTACACAAAAGTAGCACAATTCATTGCAGTGCTCCGTGCGTGGTAGCCAAATTGTTGGTACAGCGTACTTTATTGTTGACCTTCCATCAGTAAAATTGCACAAATTTCTATAGCAATAGTCGCACACGACTTCCGGAGTATACCACAAGTAAGGAACATAAGCAGTCTTAAATATTTTCTGAAACGAATTCACCACTGTTTTAGTAATATTTTTCAAATGTTTACTTGGTGCGAATAAGCCACAAACGTAACAAAAGTTATTTCGCGTCGGACACTGCATTTTTTTCAGATGAAATATATACAAATACGTTTTCGCACAATAGAACTTAAAACAATTTTGCAATTCCTTATTTCATCTGTCAGACCAGTTGTAAGTGTTGTAAAAGTCAAAAACTGTTTAGTGTTAGAAGGTTACTATTGATTAACTACAACTACATCGAGTACGATGGGTCAAAAAACATTTTTTTTTTCGTAACGCTTAAGTAGTTTAAAAATTTGGAGTCCCTTCAAGTTATGCTAAGAAAAGTGAAAAAAATATTTTTTTTCCAAAAATACTAAAAATTGGGGAAAATCTGAGAATTGATAAAAATTGTTTTTAAAAAATTTGACGTGATAGTCATTTCCACGAGTCTGCCTGCAAAAAATCAGCTCAATTGGACCAAAAATAATAAAAATTGGGGAAAATCTGAGAATTGATAAAAATTGTTTTTAAAAAATTTGACGTGATACAGTCAACTCCACGAGTCTGCCTGCAAGAAATCAGCTCGATTGGATCACTGAAAAAGGGTTAAAAATCGGTCCAAAGGCTTTCACACAGGCTACTACGAGCTTTATACTTCAAACTTAAAAAAAAAAAAATTCTGACGTGTACATGAAAATCGACGATACACGTGTATTTTTATTTTTTCCCCTCTTTCCGAATATGTGCATTTGGTTCAGTGGACAGAAAAAAATATATTTTTTGTAACACCGTGTAATGAGAGGGCGATAAAACGATAGTAAATATCAGCATGTGATTTATTTTCTAAACTACGTAGATAAAGAAAAATTATTTAAAATTTATGATTTTATGTCCAACATAACATATAGAAGATTTAATTCTAAGTCAAGATTGAATTCGAAATCAAAATTAGCTACAATAGAGGCATATCTCAAAATTTTCATTTTTTTTAACAAAAAAACAAATAACCATTTCTATCGCTGTAAAATCTGTCGTCATGATCTCTTCCCTTGCGTTAAGAAAATACCGTATGAATATATCTACACCATTTGGAATTGAAGTTTGAAATACATTAATTGAAATTTGAAAATTCTACATGAAATTTGAAATACATCAATTGAAATTTGAAAAATATCAATTGAATTTAAAATACCTGCCGATCAACCAAATAGACTCAAAATTTTTTTATTTTTAATTTTTGATTATCTTCTTTGTGCAAGAAGCTATTGCACAATTTTTGTTGTTTATATTTACTAGAGCAAAGAAATAGACAAACGAATAGAGATAAGAAGTGGATGCAAAAATGTACAGTTATTAAATATTCTTGGTTTGTTTTGACAATGTCAAAAACATGTGCTTTTTTGGCGATCATCAGAATAGACTCAAAGGGTGTAATTTTAGTTTCTGATTAGCTGCTGGAACAAAAAGTTGAATACAGTCTTTTAGTGCAATTTGCAAATAATTAAAAAGAAAATTGGCCGTGGTACAACATTAACTTTGGAGGAAAGAGGCAAAATATTGGCGTATCATTATAGTAAACTTACAACTAGACAAATCGCTGAAAAGATTGGCAGAAGTCAATCTGTTGTGAGTCATTTTATCAGAAATCCACCCAGTTATGGAAAAAATATGCATAAGCCTACAAGGAAAGCACTAACGACCAGCGAAGAGCGAAGGATTTTTCGGGAGGCGTCAAACTCTACATGTTCTGCTTTCAAAATTCTCCAAAATTTGGGTGTAAATGCCAGTATAGCTACCGTGAGACGTGTAATTCGTAAAGCTAAACATCTAAAGAGATTAAAAATAAAAAAAGCACCACTTACCGATGTTCGTAAGCAAAGTCGCTGTGTATATGCCCGCAATCACATTGCATGAGACATCAAGTCGTTTTTTCTGATGAAAAACGCTTCAATTTGGATGGATCAGATGGAACACTTTTTAACCCGTCACCATAGTTGTGAGGGGGTATTATGGTGTGGGGCGCCATATCCTATTATGGGAACATTTGAAATTCAATTTGTTTCATTCAGGATGAATGCAAATAAATACAAAGAAGTGCTCCAAAATGCATTTCCCCATTTTTCCAAAATTTTTGGACAATTACCCTGGACATTTCAACAGGACAATGCCCCAATGCACACCTCTCGAGTGGTAAAAAAGTGGATAAGTGACCAAAATGTCAAGTTAATGGAGTGGCCTCCGTACTCTCCTGATGTCAATATAATTGAAAATTTATGGGGATGGCTCACACTTAAGGTGTATCAATCTGGCAGACAGTTTGAAAGCGTCGAATCAGTAAAAGCAGCCATTTTGAGCGCCTGGAGCGAAGTGTCCTTGGACTATTTAAAATCACTTTACGACTCACTCCCTGACCGAATTTTTGAAGTTATTTCAAATAAAGGTGGCTTTGCTCATTATTAATAATGTGTAAATATTATAAGAAAATACTTTTTTACTTTGTCTTTTCTTTAATTTGTGGTTTAAATAAAATTAAAGTCCTTGAGTCTATTCGGTTGAGCGATAAAATAGACTACTTTTTGAGGAAATAATGTCAAAAATTTAATTTTAAGCGTAGAACGCTAATTAATTTGAAATTGATTAATGAATAATAAAAAATTACTTCTTCCCACTTATACTCATATAATAATTTGTGAAACTCAATTTTCTCAAAAAAAAACTGTGAGTCTATTTCAATTGAAATTTGAAACACATCAATTGAAATTTAAAGTATATCAATTGAAATTTAAAAGACATCAATTGAAATTTGAAGTACATCAACTGAAATTGGAAACACATCAATTGAAATTTAAAATATATCAATTGAAATTTAAAAGACGTCAATTGAAATTTAAAACACATCAATTGATATTTAAAATAAGCAATTGAAATTTAAAAATCTAAACCTGGTAATAATTTTTAAATTTCAAGTGACGAATTTTAAATTTCAATTGATGTCTTTTTAAATTTCAATTGATGCCTTTTAAATTTCAATTGATGTGTTTGCAATTTCAGTTGATGTATTTCAAATTTCAATTGATGATCCAAATTTCAACTGATGTGTTTTAAATTTCAATTGATATATTTCAAATTTCAGTTGATGTGTTTCAAATTTCAATTTTTATATTCTAAATTTCAAATAGAATTTTTAAATTTCAGTTGATATTTTTCAAAATTAAATTGATATTTTTCAAATTTCAATTGGAAATGGTATAGTATTGAGAATATTCAGAAATTTTTTAACTTGCGGCGTTTTCGATTCTAAAAAATAATGCCGCCCATGTATGAGCCGACATTAAAAAAATTTTGCCATCGCCCCACAACGTTCTGCCTTTTTGGGGTGAGAAAATAATATAGAAATTTTGTATTTTCTCACAACTGTATTCTTCCGATTGCCTTTTTACATGTTTTATTTACCTCGCTTACCCAAAATATTCGACCAGTATGAATGTAAACCTAAGCGATATTAAGCCATTTTAAGCAACTTTTCATACAAACTGATCGGCAAACTACCAATACTATTGGTAGTTATTATTATTCCCACTTATCTGAATGTTCGACCACATTGTTTGAGAGGTAAGAGATTTTAACTGGAGCCGCTTAAATTAGCTTAGCGCCCCACACAAAAGGTAGAAAAATTAGGGCAAAGAACACAAACAAAATGACAAAAAGTTTGCCTTCGTCTAGGGGAACATTCTTTCCGGTGACTCGCTGAGGGGGCAGAAAATGCAACATTTTTGCATATTTTGAGTGCAACATTCTCAGAAACGAACACAAAACCTTGAAGTAGGGTTGCACTTTTTTCACAAACGAATACAAAACGCCACTACTACGACAATGGGCAGAAAAAATTTCGCATTTTTGGCAACATCAGTATTGTAGCTCTATTGAAACTTTTTAAATTTTGAATTACGGCTCATTTATGCGATATGCCCTAAACTATTACCACATAAACACGGAGGCACAAATCTTCTAATTTTGATAGATGATTGACTATATACAATGAAATTATAAACTTATATTTACGTAAAAGATTTTATAGAATTGTTTACAAATAAGCTTCAAGTTAGCTAGCACCATAGAATAACACATACTATAGAAGAACTTATTCTCTCATCTGACGTTTCATTTCACACTCTCTCGGTAGGTCTGTGGAAATGAGAGCAAATTAAATTTAAAATTTACATACACCAGGTGGAGTTACAAAATATGTTCACTTAACTATTTCCTGTCGTTTTGGTGTAGAACTGAAAAATTTAAATGTATTTTGCACTTTTTTGTTGGCTTTTATCGTTGGTATTCATTTATATTGTATTTAACACAACTAGTTTGCCACAAAAACACGAAATTCGGGTGTAGTTCCTTTGCGGATCGCTGTATACTATTGCCACCATCTGGTATTATTGAACCCATATTTTCCACCCTCCACTGTGTAATTTCCATCGTACCTATGACGTTTAATTTATTGAGCGAATAAAAACTTCAATAGTATGTGTTATTCTATGGCTAGAACAAAGATATGTCAAATTCCTTTGATATTGGAAAATAGTTTGGAATGATGTTTATCATTCAAAAAAAAAGGCCTTTCCATAAAGGCCTTTTAATGATTCGTTTACTGTCGCATAGTGTCTTATTCATCATTTCTTGAGTGATGATACGAGTATCGACAATATTCTACTATTCCCTGCAAATGTTTGTAGCATGTGTATGCGAGTATTTCAAACATATTTAATGCACAAAACTAAATGAAAACATTTTCCTTTTCACCCCATAATTAATGCCGTTGCCTAGTAGTTCTTCTAATTAATGTACTTCATCACGCCACTTAGTACGTTCCACATAAGTTTGCAACACCCAGCAATAATTTCGGTATACAATTAATTGAAAATGAAGAAATACTTAAAATCAGCACAACGACATGTTGTATAAGTATCTGTTTAACCCTTTGACGACCTCACGCAATTTCATTCTCCAATAGTCCAATATCATCGATCGTCCAATATCATTGCATGCAATATAATTGCATATCACGATTTAAGGCGTAGCCACATCTTTGGTCGACTCGAACGTTCGGCGTTACTTGTGCTGTTACGACCACAACGGAATTCAGGAAACAACTTTTCATGGTTCAGAGTGGCCATCTTAGTTGTCCAGCGTTTCCTTGGCTCTTGCGAAAAAATAATGCTTGATAAGTACACGAAATTCGCTTTTCCATTTTCGTCGAACTTCGCGAGGTTGTCTCTGCTTTCAATGGCTGTCAAACACAAATAGCTGAAATTTCTACAGTAGTCTATTAACAGATGGCAGTTGCCACGATGAGTATTAGCATTTCATTTACTGCGAGGAAAGAAGGAAGGAAGGAAGTAACGGAGCTTTCAAGTCCACATAAATTTAAGCAGTTAGAAAATTTGTTACCTTCTTGTGAGCAAAAAATTAACTGGGTAGCAATGCAATTGGAATATAATAATTCTTACGAAATACACTTACAAGCTATCAAATTAATTAAAAGAACTTTTTGAGAGACAATTTGCAAATATCATCCAAGGAATATGAATTCATTGAAATATCAAATTTGGAATTATACTACATATTAATTGAAATATATTTCTATGATACTCAAAAAATTCTATAGACTTCGAGTTATAATTCTAAAAATTATTATTAAATGTCTCAGTAAGATTGCACTTTTTAAATTTACTGTCATTTCTATTTGTATTAGTGGGAATAAACTAGGAACAATTCCTGAGCTCAAAGCCGGGATGCAACGCGTCATTGGTGAGATACAACCACATCTCTGTGAAAAAGTCATTTTAAAATTTCATGAAACGAGTAATGGTCTGTCATCAGAGCCGGGGGGGGGGGGTGGCAATTTGACGGATATTTTATACAATACTTAATCTTTATGTCAACAGCAGATCTTCTTTACGCACGTCAACAGCAACACACCTGGGTATGTACATAGTTTTGTATGGGAAATGGCATGCCGTTAGCATATCTAACTCGTTTCTTGGAATTTCTGCATTTTTTTTGATTTTGTTAGAAAGAGACAAAAGGTTCAAAACCAGTTTTACCAGTTTTACCCTTCCACTTAGTCATTGTTTTTTGCATGTATATCGTAGAGACATGTATTGATGCAGAAATGTCTTTCTTTGTAGTTTCGTCAGCAAATTTAGTATACATTTGTGATTCGAAGTGAAAAGACGTTTCTGTTTATTTTGTGGAAATAAAAAAATAAAATAAAAGTAAAATGGCAGATGGTGAATGGCTTACTCCGCGACAACTAAGCACAGTTTCGTACGAAGAACAGCAAGCATATATTCGCCAATCGCTTGAAGAGAGCCATGAAGAAATAAGTGACCACGTTTCAATAGTTGGTGAAGAGGCTTTAGGTGAATGTGTAGGTGATATTGGTGGTGATGACTCAGACTGTGAAGAACCCACGTTACCGGAATATGACCCAGAGGACGTCAGTGACTCTGATGAAGAACTTGAAGATGCACCAATTGAAACTGGCGAATGTTTTACTGCCAGAGATGGTATTGTTTGATCTTCGATACAACCACAACCTGTAAGATTCCGTACGCACAATATTCTAAGAAGTGCACAATCTGGACTAGTACGGGCAACGCAAGGTTTGACCATTGCAGAAACGCTCAAATTGATAATGTCAGACGAAATATGCGACATAATTATTCATGAATCAAATCGAAAGGCAAGTCAATTCCATGATGATGACAATGCAAAACATCCGACAAGAGAACCGAGATCATGGATTCCCATAACAAAAAGTGAATTTGATGCATATTTGGGCCTACTTTTGCTAAGTGGCGTTACACATTCTGGTTACGTGCATACGAAAGATTTGTGGAAAACTACATCACATCCATTATGTCGTGATGCAATGAGTGTACGACGATTTTGGGAAATAAGCCGCTTCATACGTTTTGATAATGGAAACACACGTCAGCATCGCAAACAATTGACAAACTGATCGGACGTTTTTTTGATGCTAAACAGCTGTCTTCGTAGATATTACGTGGCAGGAGCGAACGTCACCGTAGATGAACAATTGTATGCTTATCGTGGTGGTATGCAACTTGGTAAAATCTTTGATGATAGACAATAATTTATCGATATTGGGTACTTGCAACAAAAGGCGTACATTCGTGCCAGCAGCATTTGCCAACCCCAAACGATGTGAGGCTGAATCATCAATGTTTGGGTTCAGTTGTACTATTGTCCACTTCCAATTATACAACAGAAACGGGCGGTCCTAAGAAGAAGCCATTGCTTATATTGAACTACAACAGAACCAAAGGTGGAGTTGATAACATGGACAAGTCCTTGTCCGGATTTAGTACCAAGAGGCGGACAAAAATATGGCCTTTGGCTTTCTTTTATAATATTGTGGACGTTGCTGGGTTTGCTGTATACGTTATATACCTTGACAACAACACTCGCCTGAAGGCGTCTACAAGCCGCCGTAGGATGTTTCTCCATCAGCTAAACGAGCAACTATTCAAGCCAGAAATAGATAGAAGGGCGAATAACAGCAGAATATCCAGAGTTTTTTCAACGCGCAACGCCATCGAAGCCATGATACGTAGGCCCATCCGAGTTGTGGATGCTGGAGCACATGAAGCGGAGGAACGTGATAGTACGGGACGCCTAAAAGTAAAGCGGAATTGCTACATCTGCTCGAAACGACGTCCTACTCGTAAAACATGCACATTATGCAACAAACTAGTGTGCGCAGAGCATTCCAAAGACTTGCCGCAATGCGATAAATGTATTTGAATCTCAATAATTTAATTACAAATAATTATATAATAATAATATACTATTTACAAAAATTAACTAAAAATAAAATATACTTTTCAATTATATCATCATATTTGCATGCGTTTTACTGTACATACCCAGGTATGTATGCTGTTGACGTAAGGATGCAACTTTGGAAAGGGCTTTATCTTCCAAACGGATGATCCAATCCTAGCCAAACTTGGGGCTATTGCGTAATACAGTTTTGGGTAGGATATCCGGAAATTTCAAGTCGTTCCGGTTATCTAGTTCAGAGCTACAGCGTTTTGAAAACGCGAAACATTCCCAGGTATGTTGCCGTTGACATAAAGGTTAATCGGAACATGTTCTCTTTACAATCCACAACAAACAGAACAAAAACATTGAAAGCAAATAAAGTTACACAACATGAATGTGACCTGAACCCAAGTAATGAATGAAGACATTTTTTTGGAAAAAAAAAACACCGTTCCTAATTCAGCATATTTGGTCTCTTCACTGAACATTAATGTTCCTCTTAGAGCTTCTAGACAATATGTTCCATTTTATCTACCCGCGTTCAAACATAACTACGAATCCTTTAATCCAGTTTTTACTCTTCGCAATACTTTTAATGAGTTCCACCACCTATTCTCTCTATCGGATTCGATTGAAGTAATTAAACAAGCGATTATTTTTTTTAATGACTGTTAATGTGACGATTCAAAAACTAATGTCAGAAACATTTTTCTTGTATTGAAAGTGACACAATAGTGGGCTGTATGTTGTGTCGCAAAATATACTCAAAACACGAAATATAATTACGAAGAACTGTTATATATTTTTGTTTGACTTTTAGAGGTTGCAAGTTGTAATTTGTGTTTACCAAACACACTTTTTTTGTAGACTAGTATAAATAATAACCCAGCAAAAATAAATTCATCCAAGGAAGAAACAAGACTCTTCTCAACTACTACTGGTAGGAGCAGTGAAATAATGCGTAGTGACTGGGGAAATAAATAGGGATTTTCGCAGCAATTAATAAATTTGTATTTGTGCTTAATCACCATGCTATCATATGAGGTAATGACAAAGTGCAAATCGTCACCTAAAATGCCCAAAGACGTAACCCTCATTTTCAGAATTGTACAGGAGAAGCAAAAACCTTATAAAATCCAAAGTATTTTATTTTTTAACGTGTTCATTCCACAGCTTACCTTAGGAACTTGGAAGTCTACTATTTGACACATATATATTTTAGCATGGAGTATTATACTCAATCAAAAAAACAGTTTTTATTTTTTGAGGGTTACGCCTTTGGGCATTTCATGTGCCGAAATACATATGTTTCAATACAATTTTGAATTGATGCCAATTAAGAAGTGAAAATGCATATCTTTTGATACACATTTTCATTAATGCCAAAATACATATATTTACAACAGTTATAAATCTTAAATCAACATGGTATTGGGTGATACTTTTTTCAAACTCCAGTCACTCATTCTAATTGGGCGATCCTGCTACGCCCATTTTTTGATAAAAAAAATTGTTACCCATTACATCCCCTGAACAGGCTGGGAAGCGTTTCATGCAATCACTGAGGTCATTGGACCTAACCGTTTTACACCTATTCTGAATACTTTTTTGTGGAACTTTTCCATATCTTTTGATACTGTTGCCTTCCCTACTTGATACTGTTGCCATCCCTTAAGGTAGAGTTAGAGTATTATATACATCATAGGGTATATCATTCGAATAGAGAGGATGGACTAGTGTATACTTGAGGAAAATGGCTTTCAGCAAAAATTTTGACACATCGGTTATCGCTCTCTAATTTTTTGATTTTCCTCAAAAAGTGATGAGCGAAATGAGAGATAAAATTATTTTGAATGAAAGGATCCAAACAACGAAAACGACAAATAAATTTTCAATTTGTCACTTTTCAACTGTTTAATCTTTGTTCTTTATTTCTTCATTTCTTTTTCTTCTTCTTCTTTTCTTCTTCATTTTCTTTTTAATTGTATTGTTCAACCTCGGGGCCATTGTCTATCTCTATTAATAGAGAAATAGTTTTTTTTAAAAAAGAGTTTTGCAAATGTATACCTATGATTCCTCGCAAACCGTATAGCTATTTCAGATCTATACTCAGAATGATGCATTAGATATGTTTTTTTGGTGTTGCCTAACAGACAACACAATTTTTGACATACAATAACAATTACATGCAGTTTCGTCGTGCTCCACGTTATTTAAATTCATCAGGGATGATTTTTATTTACTCGGCCTTTTTATTGGTACTTTTTAATTTTATTGTTCAAGCTCGAGGCCATTCTATAGCTCTATTAATAGAGATATAGTTTTTTTTAAATGAGTTTTGCAAATGTATTCCTATGATTCCTTACAAACCTTATAGCTGTTACTGATTTCGTTTTCATTTAGTTTGACGCATTTTTCAAAAGCATCATTCCAAACAACCGCTGATGAAGATCTGTGGCTACATCTGAAATAGCTATACGGTATCCCAGGAGTCATGAGAATGCATATTGCAAAACTTCTTTTTTAAAAAAACTATATCTTTATTAATGGAGATATAGAATGGCCTCGAGCTTGAACAATTAAATTAAAAAGTAAAAATCATCCCTGATGAATTTGAATCTTCATTTTCTCTATTCTATTTTTATTTCATAACTGTTGTATTTTGTTTGTCACTTTGCAGGCAGATATAAAGAGTGTCTAAGTAAGACTGCACTTTTTAATTTTTGAATAAAATCAGGTATTTTTTTAATTGGATTATAAAGAAGACGTGGTCCGATTAAGTATGGATTAAAATATCCGTAACATGTCATTACTCTCTTCATGAAACTTTCCATGACTTTTGCACAAAAATGTGGCTGTATCTTACCCATGACTCCTTGGATCTCGAATATGAACTCAGGTATTCTTTGTGGTTTCTTCGCATAAACCCGAGATTTCACAGAGCCCCAAAGAAAGAAATCACACGGCGATAAATAGCATGATCTTGGTGGCCAGTTGACATCAGAATTTCTTGCGATAATTTGTCCTGGAAATCGTTGCTGCAATTAATAGAATGCAGATATTAATGATTCTTCTTTTAGTTAAATTGATTACACAGTGCAACACGAAATAATATAACCATTTACGGCCACCAGTACGTGATAAATGACCAAAAAAAAGATTTGGGGCCCGGTGTCATTTTTGCAAAAAAGTGATCATTGTGTCAGGCTCATATTTTGCAAACCGTTCAGAGTTTTTATTTACTCTCTGAGGGAAAGTTGTAGCTCTTGCCATAAAGAACAAAAATTGTGAACATATAAAATCAAAAAACTTCATCTTGAAGATTTTTTTATCCTTTTTTCCACTGTTCCGATTCATAGGTAGCAAACCGTTCAATATTTAAGGAAACAATCAACTACCTAACAATGTACCTGATAACATTCTAGAACATATGAACTTCGATTTTGACTTTGAAGATGAAGTTTTTGTGATTTTATATGTTCACAATTTTTGTTCTTTGTGGCAAGAGCTACAACTTTCCCTCAGAGAGTAAATAAAAACTCTGAACGGTTTGCAAAATATGAGCCTGACACAATGATCACTTTTTTGCAAAAATCTTTTTCTTTTTGGTCTCTTATCACGTAGTGGTGTCAGTTTATGGTTATATTCCCATGACTTAAAAAATTACACAGAGTGTTATTCATTAAACTTTGCCATTAAGTTTATATATTTTTATTGAACATTGTAGCAAAAATAGTTCTCATACATTTTATAAACAATTTTAACACTTATACTACTTCCGTCTTTAATTGAAGTCTTATCTGTCGAATTGAACTTATTTAGAATTCAATTCATTTCGTAGCTATCGATATTTCGTTGCATACAAAGTCTATTGTAAACTTTAAATGAATCCTGTAAAATGGATTAAAGTCCTATTACGACAGACACTAACAATACCAGGAATAACAATGGGAGACAGACCACTATTAGCTTGGCAACCTGATTCGCATGCCCACAAAAATGCTAACAGCAAGAAAACCCGGCACAAATGCACATTAGGGCTTTCAATTAAATTCTCGTCATTGACAATGAAACCATAGAAGAGGCAAGAGCCTTTCACTCAATTGTATTTTCGTGGAATAAAAACTGTTACTTCAATTGAAAAGCCAAGCGAGAGATAAAATGATTTCAAAATATAATATCAGCTGCCAGGACAATCAGGCGAATGAATAAAATAACATTTCACAAAATGCCCTGTATCAACGATACCGAAATGGGATAATATCAAAAAAAGGTCAACATTTACTGTCACAAATGTATGTAAAGTAGTATAGAGACACACAGTCACGGATACCTGCCGTCTCTGGTAAATTAAGTTAATGAACCTTTCTATCTGTCAAGGTATTATAGAGTTTTTTTCTCCTGGTCTGTCATTAAAATCTGGAAAAAAATAGAATGGACTACATTTAAATGTCATGTCAACTTTGTTGACATCCACAATAGGATGTTGTTAATCTATTTTGTTCCTACCCCTCTCCCTTTCTCTCTCTTATTGGTTGAATAAATATACAGAATTAAATTGAAAATGTGTCTACAAAATAGATGCACAACATGGACGTGACAATAATAGGGACATTTGTGGTTATTAGCAAGAAAATGCTATACCCATCACAAAGTCATTAAATTGGCTCTTCATACATTTGAACAAAAAGAATCAGGAATGTGGAAACAGTATCTCTGAGACTGAATTTACATTGCCAAGCTTCAACAGATATTATGGCCAATATATATTAAATTCTTAAGTTGCATTTATAGTTGAACTTTCTTATTATTATGCTTTTCAATTTTAGTGAGATAACAAAAAGTATACGACTAGTCTTCGCTGCAAGATTTTGTCCTCGGGCCGATACTAAAATTGAAAATCATTTATTAAATTCTTTTTCCAATGTATTCTCTAAAATAGATATCTACTTTGGCAGATTCACCAAACTGTAGGCAAAATTTTGAAGCAGATTTTCCTTACACATTTAGTAACAATACTAACAATTATCGATCCATATCTTTATTGATCCATATCTCTTCAACGGTTGACTCTGTCAACTCATTCTTTACGTGGACAATAGGCAATTTTAACAATGGATTGTACGGGTATGGCGTTATTTCCACTTCGATTGTTAAACTCATATGGTGTTATTACACTCTCGTGTTGGTAATAAAGTCATATGATCTTATTTCTTTCCTATGGCCTTATAACACGGCATCGATCAGGATATCACTAAGTGCGGTACCTGATATCGAGCCCATTGCCCCACTAACGCTAATCAGTGCTGAACTTTGAATTTTCATCAAGGAATTCAGAATATATTCCTTTTAGAGGGACCTCCACCCAACTACGATGCCACAGATAAGTATTGGTCTGACTATTGCCGTGACTATTTCCTATCGCCAGTTTACAGCAGTTTCGGTTTCCAAGACAGTTTTCTGTCGAGAATTATCCCCAGATACTTGACCTTTTCCGTCAACTGTAATTGCACCCCATTAACTGACGGCAGTTCAAATGCGGGTATGTTATATTTCCGAGAGAACAAGATAAGCTCGGTTTTAAGTGGGCTAAGCGATAGTCCGTTGTTAGCGGTCCAGTTCGAAATCAGACTAAGTAGGCGGGTTGTACGAATTCTAAGTAAATTGAGGTTTCTACTCGTACAGATGATAGCAATATCATCACCATTGGGAAAGACCTGGCATTCGGCACTCTCCAATTCAAGAAGCAATTCATTGACAGAAGTTAACCATAAGAGTGGAGACAGAACGCCCCCCAGCGGTGTCTCCCTGTTAAAGTTCCTAACAATTGTAACACCACCCCATTCAGCTTTGACGCACCTATCCTCCAGAAGCTTCTCAGGATATATAGCAGTTTACAGGTCCTTAGCGTCAAATTAACTATTTACCTAATTGCTGTCGCAATACTGCGAATGTCTCATAGGTCGTGTGACATATAGCACCGTCTGATTGGAGACATATATCGTCGAGATAACTGGCTTCCATTCAAGGCAGCAAATAGTTCGTTATCATACAGAACGAGCGACATTCACAATTACGTTCCGGCTGTGAAGTTTGGACCAATGATACCACCACTCGGGTCATCCACAGGATGTTTGCCATTCTGCTTCCGTCTGTTGCGTTCCATAATCAGACGAAGGTTATTCTTGTCCATTGTTGGAGAACGGCCTTTATGGTGCTTTTCATACTCGCAGTTAGCCAGCTGGAGCCCATCTGATGCAGTCCCTCAGGTCGTTTTATTTTTCAAACTGTCATCGTACCATGGAGTCCATCTCATCACAAGGCTTACTTATCCGGCCTCGAAAAACCCCGGGGGTCGGGGACCTTACAAAACGAAGATAACATATTTCGCCAACCAGTTCGATCTTTTGCCTTACCTCTCCAATTGGCAATACCAAGTTTACGCAGGGATTCGTCAACCTGATCCCCCCAGCAGAGTCTTGGTCTTCCTATTTTTCGTCTTCTCCGAGTTCGTCTTCATTAATTCTACTGACACGGCCCAGCCAGCGCAATCGCGCTATTTTTATCCGCCCAACTATGTCAATGTCAGGATATAGCTTATACAGCTCATGGTTCGTGAGTCACCGATACTCGCCGTTGTGCACTATAGAGCCATACATTTTTCGGAGTATTTTGCTCTCGAAGACTTCTAAAGATGTTACGTCTGCTTGCGATAAGACCCAGGATTTTGCGTCATAAACCAATACAGGTTGTATGAGAGTCTGGCACAGCTGGACTTTTGCTACTCGAGAGAGGGCTTTATCTCTCAAGTGCTTGCTTAGCCCAAACTAACATCTGTTCCCAAGCAAAATGATATCTAAATATATCATCAGCATACGCGAGCAGCATGTGACTTTTGCTACTGGTGGTTTTATACATCTTGACTGCAGTTTTTCTCATAATGCTGTTCACTAAGACGCACGAAAGGGTGTCGCCTTGCTGTTTGAAAGGTTCGGTAAGATCCTTTCCAACTTTCACTGCGAATTTGGATTTCATAGGCAAAATCAAGTACAGGGTTGTTACGCCGAACCTAATTCGTACGAATGAATTGTTTGGTGATTGTTTGAGACCGAAGTTTTGATATTTGGATTACTTTACCAAACAACTGTAACACGACATGCGTTAAAAATAAAATGGAGTACAAAGATGAATTATTAATGAAATATTTGCAAGGTAAATCAGAGGTATAATAAGACGTTTATAGATAAATGACATAAATTCTTATGAAAATTTCGCAAGAACTGAAAACTGAAATTTTGCAACATAACTTTTTCAAAACTTTTTCCTAAAAATTCCTTTTTTCAAACTCAGATTTGGTGGAATTTAACAGTGACGATTTTCGCGCAACATTTTAAAATATAATAAACGCCAATGTAAATTCAAATCCTGGTTCCGATTGTTTAAATTTGTTTCTAATTGCTGGAAACCCGTGATCTATACAGCCCAAAGTTAATCAAAAAATCAAATGTGGTGGCAGGGGACACCCTGTTGGAACCAAGTTGCTTTCGCTATATATTATGTTCTAGTTAGTTCCAACACGCCTAAGGCGCCCGTTGAAAAATACGATAATATAATGTGTCTTTACGAAAAGATCCTTTTTGTAAAATGATAAAGTTTTTTAAGAAATTTTCTTTTTATAAAATGATCCTTTTTGTAAAAATATGTATTATATTTTCTCGAAAAGATCCATTTTAAAAAAACAGTTAGGGGTTCTATTAAAAGCTAATGTTTTTTTAAGAAAAAGTACTATTTATAAGAAGAAGTACTTTCTGTACGAAAGAGCCATAAGAGTTTGATTTTTTTTACAAAGAAGTACTTTTTGGAACGAAGTTCTTTATCGCACGTTGCGGGATGGGGGCTAAATGAAAAAAATTAAACAAATTTTTTTAACACTATTATTGCTGCAATCCAGTATTATCAACTTTTGCTTTGGTTTGTGTCTAGACTAAATTTATTGTTTAATGGAAAGATTTCTAGGTGTAGCCTGTAATCAATATTTAGTGTATATTGTAGTTTTGAACCCAATAAAAAGTAAATTTAGAAAAACCAAACGGAGAGAAGTAAAAAAAACATTTTCTAAAATAAGTGACTTTTCTTAAAAAATTAAAAAAATACCTATTCATATTCAGTAGCGTTTCTTAAAAAAAAACTTACCTTTTCTTAAAAAAATAGGGTAAAATTGCTCAATTCTGAGCCAGGTGTTGGATTTTTTTGTTGTTGGGTTTGGTGGAAAGGTCTTTAAGAGACCTTTCAGAATCATTAAAAAAAGTGAAATCGCCTAGATAATAAATTCAAAAAAAAATAATTAGAAAAAAAAAAACATCAAATGCTTTTCTTTTCCTTTGTGTTTGATTCTTTAGCCAAAAATTGCAATAAAATAAAATCTTAAACGTGTTAATTTACAAAAACAAATAAATTTTGTAAACAAATTTACAAACAAATATTGGGTTCAAAACTAAAATATATATTAAATATTGGTTACAGGCTCCACCTGGAATACTTCCCATTAAACAAGAAATTTTGAAACATTTGTGAGACATCTAGTTAGTCTAGACACGAACCGAAGCAAAGGTAAACAATATAGTTAAAAATAGTGGGTTGTAGCATAATAGTGTTAAAACAAAACTTTTTTAATTTTTTTTAGAATTGGTCCTTTTTTATTTTGTTTCACAAAAAACTTACTCTTTAAAGAATTTGTATTTTTTAAGAAAATGCAATTTGTTGGAAGAAAATTTACTTTTTTAAGAAACGGTACTTCTTTTTTAAAAAAATGCTTTTTGAAGAAAAGGTACTTTTTGTAAAAAATTTACTTTTTTTAAGCAAAAGTACGTCTTTAAGATAATATATATTTTTTTAAGTAAAAGTACTTTGTTTAACAAAATGAATAGGTATTTTTTTGAGAAAATTTAATTTTTTTAAAAAAAAGGCACAAATTTAAGAAAATTTTCTTTTTTCTTCTTTCACTTTGGCTTTTCTAAATTTACTCTTTATTGGGTTCAAAACTAAAATATATCTACATAAAGAGTTACGCTCATCGCTGATTCACTGACACTGTCACACTTTTGTGTCACACTTTTTGAACACTTATATATACACACAAAAAAAAAACGAAAAAAAATAAAAACAAAAAACAAAGAAAAAACGAAAAAAAAAACGAACAAAAAAAGAAAAAAAAAACAAAAAAACGAAAAAAAAGCGAAAAAAAACTAAAAAACGAAAAAAACATGTTTCGACGGGCGCCATAGGCGCGTTCCAATCCACTAGTATTAAATATTGGTCACAGGCTCCACCTAGAAACTCCATATTAAACGAGAAATTTCCCAACATATCTGAGGCGTCTACTTAGTCTAGACACAAACCTAAGCAAGAGTAAACGATATAGTTGTTAAAACAAATGTTTTTTAATTTTTTTTCATTTAGCCCAATTCCCGCAATGTGCAATAAGGAACTGTGTTCGAAAAAATTCTTCTAAGAAATAATTTTAATAGAGAATTTTTCCAGCTAAAATGTACCTGATCAGAAACAGCCCATTTAAATATTTAACTAAGCTGACTAGTAGTCTTCCTGTGAAAACACCATCTACCTCCAAAAGGAATTGCCCAGTTTGATTGATAGTGTTTCCAACTAAAAGACGTGTCTCCAATACCATTATTATTTGGCACTTCAATTAATCCTTTATTATTTAAAATCAACCAAAAAAAACCCTTTCGCATATTACAACCATTGGATCGTCACTTTTAAGAATTATTTTAAATTTGCAGTTCAATTAGCCGTAAAAACACTATTTAAATGTTAAATAAACACACATAAAACGATTATGTCGTTCCTAGGTGAAACAAGGACTGGCTAATATATGGTAAATCCTTTCCCTTACATTCCACCTTTGCCACTCACACTAAATGACACTTAAAAGTGTTAGCAAATGCATTTCTATTCACCGCTTAGGTTTCACACCTCTAAACAAATGTTTTAAAAATGTTATTGTATGATGGTAGAGTGTAAAACAAGTGGATGAAAACTAAAAAAAAAACAAACAAGTCTCTGAAAAGCATAAGAGGAAAGGACTAGATACAGGGAACAAACCGTAACTTTCAAAGGATATTTTTTTTTGTTTTTAATTTTAAATCTGTGTCCACATTTGCTGCCCCTGACGAGTACTGAACGTGACGACAAATGCTAATTTCACTTACAAACAATTGAGAGAGACCTAAATGACCAAACACTCCGCATGTCACAGTCCTACGGACAAAGGATTTAGAGGACAGTGAAAACTCTATAAAAGCAACTTTTACTAAATGCAAAAGTCGATTCGTAATTGTCACCTACAAAAATATTTTTTTTGTGAGAAGTTGTATATAAATTGATAAAAAAAAAATGATTCAATCACAATCATGTGTTTATATTTTTTTAAATGAAGCAAGGGGCAAATTTATTATGTGAGAATTGCGATTTGTAGTTCAATTTTAAATAATTTGCAAGCCATCATATATATGGTTCCTGCAATATGTTGCCGGAGCCGTTTTTTGCTGCGTGAAATTCTTTGTCATTACTTTGCGCATGTAGAGTTTTTCAATAATACAATATTTGAAGCAAACCCGATGAAAACTGGCAAACTGTTTATAATATTATTAGGTTCATACAATGGGTAAAGAGGGTTAAAGTGGCATAACTCTGGAACAGTAATTGCAAATTCAAGATTTTTTTTACACAATTGATTGAAATTTACCTTTCGTTTAAAGTGCATCATTAGTATTTTAAATTTTCATAGAGATTTAAAGCAAATCAGATGCAAAAATGCCAAACAGTTTATTATATTATTAGCTTCATACAATGGGTAAAATGCTTGAAAATGGTAGAACTCTGAAACCGTAACCGCAAATTCAAAATTTTCTTTTACAAAATTGCTTGGAATTTATACATCTTTTAAAGTACATCACTATTTTTTTAAATTTCCTTAGGGATTTTTAAAATATATAAAGCGTTAATTACAAAATGTATTTATTGATGGGACACCCTAGTATTTTTATTGGAGCCATCAAATCTAAACGCTTTCAGTGAATTTGTAACCGTGGGAAAAATTTGTCACCGTTATTAAATTCAATATTTCCATGTGAATGGTCTCAGTTCAAGCAATATTAAAGCCGAGCTCGATTCTACTCTGCGGGAGTCTGTTCTTACTTTTACGACTGTAAAATATTGGGTATCAGAGCTTAAACGAGGCCGCACGAGCTGCCAAGACGAACACCGTCGTGGTCGACTAATTGAGACACGATTAAGAAAATCCACAAAATGGTATTGAATGAAGGTGCAAGAGTTAGCTAAAACGATGGGCATTTCAAAAAGTGCTATACATCGTATATTGACCGTAGATTTGAAGATGAGAAAGCTGTGTGCAATATGGTTGCCGCGCTTGCTTTCAATGGAGCAAAAACAGCGTCGTGAAGATGTTTCAGTAAAGTGTTTAGCGATGTTTCACCGCAATAAATTCGAATTTTTGCATTGATTTATAACCATGGATGAGACATGGTTCCACCATGTCACACTTGAGACAAAGGAACAGTCAAAGTAGTTGACTGGATTGGGAGAATCCTGCCCAAAGAAGGCCAAGAGGGTTCCATCTGCAGGCAAGGTAATGTCGTCTGTTTTTTTGGATGCGCTTGGGATATTTTTGATTGATTGATATTTTGATTCTTCAGAAAGGAAAACCCATCAACGGCGAATACTATGCGAATTTATTGCAGCTATTAAGTGATGAAATTATTGAAAAAGAGTCGCATTTGACGAAAGAGAAAATGTTGTTTAACCAAGATAATGCTCCAGTTCACACATCCTCTATTGCGATGGCCAAAATTAATCACTTACAGTTCAGATTGTTTCATCACGTACCTTTTTCGCCAAACTTGGTTCCGTCGGACTATTTTCTATTTCAAAACTTTCAAAAAATAGCTTGGTGGTAAAATATTTACCAACAAGGAAGGGGTGGAGTCTGCGGTTGATGGCGAATTTAAGGAGTTTGACAGTTGTTTCTGTAAACAGGGTATTACAACTATTGAATATCGCTGGAAAACGTGTATCGAGCTAAAAGGAAATTAGGATGAAATATAGAGAACATTTTTCATAACTTTATAGTCTTTTCGTTGTTAGGGAGGCTAGTTTTGGGACCGCCCTCCTGCAAGCATTTTTCTAATTATGCTTATAATGAAAATAATAAATACCCAAATACACTGGGAATGAATCTTACAGACGGAAGAATGAGGCCCATAAATTATGCCAAAAAGTACAGAGCCAAACTAACGGAAATGGAAAGAGGAAATGGAAGAGAGGAAAGGAAAGAGATAAGGATGGGAATGTTGTCACAGATGTGTGTGTTAGGAATATGGAGAGATCACTTCTCTACTTGTCCCAGTAGACTTCAATATAGATAAGGGTGTTGAGCATATACAGTACGATGGCTTCGACTGCCCAGCTCGTACCCAAAACCTCCTACAATTTCTCGGCTGAGGAACAGCAAAGCCTCTGGTGTTGATGGACTACCTGCTGAGTTGTTTAAGGCTGGCGGATATGTGTTGGAAAGTTGCAGGTATCAGCTTATATGCAAAATCTGGCTAGGCGAATGAATGCGCGACGATTGGAGTCGTTGCATTCGGTGTCCTGCTTTTGGAAAAGGCGACGCGAGTATATGTACGAACTATCGTGGAATAACTCTTCCATCCATAGCATACAAGGTCCTCTTGAGCGTAATGTGCGAAAGACTAAAGCCGCTTGATGTAGACTTGCTCGGACGTTATCAGTGTGACTTTAGGCCTGGAAAATAAACTACCGACCAGATATTCACATTACGACAAATCGTGGCGAAAATCCACGAAAAACAAATTCACGCCTACCACCTATTTGTTGATTAAAAGGCTGCCTTCGATAATCCGATTCGGGGAAAACTGCACCAAGCTATGTCGGAGCTTGGCATTCCTGCTACACTCACAGAAATATTCGGTTGAGACAACCGAATTAGCCGTAACCAAAATTAGAGGTTGTCACAACCTCATTAGAGGTCGACACGACCTCTTTAGAGGTTGCCAGAACCACATTATAGGTTGACACAACCGCACTGGAGGTTGACCCAACCTCATTGGAGGTTAGCACAACCTAATTGTAGGTTGACGCAACCTCATTACAGGTTAACACAACCTCATTAGAGGTTGCCACAGATGAATTAGAGGTTGTTACAATCGAATTTAGATATTGTCATAAATGAATGTTGAAATTTTTTTAAATTATTAATTGATGATTTATTTTCCTGAATTTTTATAAAACAAATTATGAAAGGAGAAAAAAAATTCATTTATATGGGGTAATATTTACGGTAACACATTTGTTGCATATGCCCCTTTCGACCTTATTTGAAGTCCCGGTTGTCATGGGTCCCGCACCAATTCTGTCGTGTAGTATCTGTTTATTTACGTAAACCGTTTGATATACAGACGATTGTAGCATATCTCAACCGACCGACCTTGAAAAACTTTAAAACCGTTGATATCTGATTGGACATTTTCTGGAAAAATAAATACGTTTTTAGTCATATTCCCTGTAATTCCTATATTTTCACTTACGTTTGTTAATAACCACTAAAAAACTTGGTATTTGCCGCGACAGTAACAGTTATACATTCTTGGCTTATTTGAACAAAATATTTCAATGTACAATTTTAACCGTCAGGTTTGAAATACATAGAATTATGTATGTGGTGGTAACCGAATTGAAAATTAATTCGGTTATACCTACAGAATTCATGAGAAATTCGGTTATAGCCATCGAATTGACCCCAAATTTGGTCGTTGGAACCGACTTAAAGCTAAATTCGGTTATTGTGACCGAATTGATAACAAATTCAATAATTACAACCGAAATGATGACTAATTCGGTTGTTGCAACTGAGTTGATGCCACATTCAGTTACCCCAACCTAATTAGGTACCAATTTCGGTTGTTGCATCCGAATTAAAACGAAATTCGGTTGTTCCAACTGAAATTTTAGAAATGTAGTTGACAGAAAGAATCATAGACGAACATAGTATAGACACATTTATTCTCTTATCTGACGTTTCATTTCACACTCTTCGTCGTAGGTTTGTGGAAATGAGAAAAATTAAATTTAAAATTAACTTACACCAGGTGGAGTTACAAAATGTGTCCACTTAACTATTTCATGTTGTTTTGGTGTAGAACTGAAAAATTTAAATGTATATTGCACTTTTTTTTGTTGACTTTTATCGTTGGTATACATTTGTATTGTATTTAACACAACTTGTTTGCCACAAAAACATGAAATGCGGTTGTTGTTCCTTTGTTGGACGTTGTTTACTATTGCCTCTATCTAGTATTATTGAACCCATGTTATCCACCATCCAATGTTTACTTGCAACCATACCTAAGGCTTTAATATATTAAGACAGTTAATGTGTATATACTATGTTCGTCTATGGAACGAATTTAATTGAAGATGCATTTGTCACAACCGAATCAATTATGAAATGAGGTCGCTTCACACAAATTTCAGTTGTGGGGAATAAATTCGGTAGTGGAAACCTCAATGCGGTTCTAGCAACCGTACATTCGGCTGTTTCAAACAATTAGTTCTCTGGGTGTAAGCTGATACGTCTTTGTAGTATGACGCTGACCAACACGAAATCTTCAGTAAAGACTGGGAAAGATCTCACCGAACCATTTAGTAAGAGGCTAGGCCTCAGGCAGGCCGACACCCTATCATGTGATTTCTTCAACATATTACTTGAGATCATTGTGAGAAAAGCTGCCGTCAACACGAATAAAACTATCAGCAGCAAAAGTCGCTGCTGCTCGTCTATGCAGATGATTTCGACATCATTGGGCGAAATCTGCTAGAAGTTACTGAAGTATTTTCGAGAACTGAGATGTTATCAGCAAAACTGATTTTGGCAGTAAACGAGGACAATACAAAATTAATCATAGAGTAATGTCATATGGAGCTGCCATCTTTCTCATCTGACGTTTCGTTTCACACTCTTTGTGGTGCCGTCGGTGCGATAGAGAGTTATTCGACGTAGATTGACTTAAACCAGGTGGAATTACAAAAAATTTTTACTTAAATTTTCAGGTCGTTTTGATGAAAAACTGTTTTGATGAAAACTTTAAATGTATTTTGGACCTTTTTCATATTTTGTAGTTACACAACAATTCTAACACAGAAAACGAAATGGCGTTGCTCTTTTCTTGTTGGTTGGTGTGAGCCATTGCCTCTATCTGGTATTATTCAAGCAATACTTTCCAACATGCAACATCCATATGCAACCATAGAGTAATACTTAAGAGTTTCCATTACTCTCTTCGATGCCTCTTCATGACGACGAGATAGTAGACCAATTCATAGAGTTTTATTTGCTGCTGTATTTTACCAATTTTCAACTTTCTTTGGACATACAACGGACAGAAATAAAAGGGAATGCGTATTTTCGTTCAACGCAAACAACATAAAACATAATTTAATCCATAAACACTATTTAAAATTAGTTCCTGTCTTCTTTGCTCTCTCATTCTCCATCATCGGCCTAGTATCTTTCCGATCAGCTGTGCCATAGAATCCCTCTGATGCAACACACCAACCTTCGGAAATTTGCGGATTAAAATCGCTCCTCTATACGTCATTTCTCTATGAAATTAATGGCGATGACAAGCTGAACATCCACCCAATTGGATGAAAGAGTGACGTTGATAGCCGTTATAATTTCGAGGTAGTGGTTAAATTTATTTACCTCGCATCTGCCGTGAACAGAAGCAATATCGTCAGCATGCAACGGAGAATTGTGCTTGGAAACAGGTGTTATTTCTGTCTTAGCAAGCACTACAGAGATAAGACCCTCTCTCGGGTAACGAAGGTCCAAGTATATAAGACTCTCGTACAACGTGTCTTGTTTTATGGCGCAGAATCCTAGGTCATACCGCATGCTGATGAAACATTACTGTACTATGAACTTCTCATACATTAACTAAAACGTACAAAATCGGTCATAAAATTCTAAATTCAAAAACGTAACTGACACTAGCCCGGTCATTAAAAACTCTATACCACATGTAAATACGACTCTGTAATATAAAAATACGCGAGGTGTCAGGGGACACCCGGTTGGAACGAACTTCCTTTCGCTATATATTATGTACTAGTTAGTTCCAACACGCCTAAGGCGCCTGTTGAAACATACGATAATTTAAATGGACCTTTAAGAGAATATACTTTTTGTAAAGTGCTAAACTTTTTTTAAGAAATATTTTTTTATAGAATTTATTTTTTTTAAATAAAACTATAGTTCTAAGTCCTTTTTGTAAGAATATGTATTATATTTTCCCAAAAAGGTCCTCTTTAAAGAGAGGCACTTCTTTTAAAAAAACTAATGTTTTGTTTTAACAAAAGGTACTATTTTTAAGAAGAAGTAGTTTCTGTATGATTTTTTTTACAAAGATCTACTTTTTTAAGAACAGGTACCTTTTAAAAAGCGGTACAATTTCCAGGAGAAGGTTATTGTTTTAAGAAAAATTTACTTATTTTCAGAAATGTTACTTATCTCAACAAAAGGTATTATTTTATTTTTAAGGAAAGGAATTTTTATAAGGAAATAATTTTTTTTTCCAGAAAATGTTATTTTTTTTGTAATTGGCCCATTTTCTCAAGAGTAGGTTCAATTTTAAGGGTAGGTACTTATCGCAAGAAAAGTTATTTTGTTTCACAAAAAAGCTACTTTTTAAATAAAACGTAGTTGTTTACGAAAAGGCAATTTGTTGTAAGAAAATTTACTTTTTGAATAAAAAAAATACTATTTTTTAGAAAAGGTACTTTTTGTAAGAAAATTTACTTTTTTAAGCAACGGTACTTTAAGATAAGGTATTTTTTTTTAATGCAATGGTGCAATGGTTAGTGTGCGCGCCTCTCGTACATGAGATCCTGGGTTCGATCCCTGCTATGACCACCTTAAATTTCTCTCGGCGGAGGTCACCTCGCATAGTGACGGCGACACTATCAAGTACTTAGCCATGATCAAATACCGTTCGCAATCGGTGTAAAACTGTAGGTCCCAATCAGTGAGTTTAAAACTAGAAAGCGCACAGCTCACTGTTTGTGAGAAGCTCTCCCCAATTCCTTCATGGAATGTAATGGGAAACCATTTATTTTATTTTTAGTTTTTTTAAGTAAAATTGTACTTTGTATTTCTTTTTTTGAGAAAATTTAGTTTTTTTAAGAAAATTCACTTTTTAAGAAAATTCACTTTTTAAGAAAATGTTCTGTTTGTAAACTACTTTCACTTTGGCTTTTCTAAATTTACCTTTTATTGGGTTCAAATCCACAATATATACTAAATATTGGTTACAGGCTTCACCTAGAAAACTTCCCATTAAACAAGAAAATTCCCAACATATGTTAGTCTAGACACAAACCAAATCTAAAGTACCCAATATAGTTGATAATACTGGGTTAACACTAATAAAAACAGTTGTTTAATTTTTTTTCATTAACTCCCCATCCCGCAACGTGCGATAAGGAACTTCGTTCCAAAACCAGTGCAAATTAAAATATCCCAACAATGTTATAAACTAACTAAAATTTTTATTACAAATTGCATAGATAGCACAAAATATATAAATAACTGTATCACGATTCCGTAATTTTTAACGTTAAAAATCAGTAGATAAATAGGTGAAATTTTTGAATTTTGTCGATTTTTAACGATTTTTATTATTAAAATTGTACAGACTAATACGTTTTTGCATAGAAGACAGTAGTGTGAGTTGACTACAAAATTTGCTCAAAAAATTTATGAAAGTCTTGGCAAAGTAATTTTCAATTATCACCACTGATAGGACCAATTGTTCGAAAAGATGTTGTATCAAACGTACATTCGGCTGTTGCCACCGAATTGCAGTTGCTACAACCGAATTGAGGTTATCGCGACTGAATTTTGTTCCCACAACTGGAATTCGGCTGAGGCAACGGAAACTATAGCAATTCGGCTGAATTCGGATGTGATGAATGGTTGTGAATTTTATAAGTAATGTGGTTGTGACAGCGTCTAAATTCAATTACGACGAATTTGGTTATTTTTTCCGTGGTTGTACTGTTGCCACGAGGAATCTCCATTAAATATCTAAATGTTGCGATAACTGGCCCAACTCTGTACCTCCTCGTATATAATAGCAACCATTCGCACATATGTACATGTGTACACTCACATGTCTACAACATTTTAATGACCATTTATCCTTAAATCTGATCACCCTTTCTCTCTTCGCCTGTTCTCCTTCTGGTTCACTGTTTCCTCTTACCTATTGCCAGGAACATCAGTGGCAATATGCATACTTGTGAACCCTTTTGTTTTGGTGTATTTTGTATGTATATGAGTGCAGGAACTTTCAATGTCATTAAAGTGAGGGTTTTTCTGTCACCTGTCCACTGTTCGTATTCCTTGTATGTACAATCAATACTCCATTGGTTGAACAAATATTATCATTGTTGGCATTGTGAGTTTGGACGATGTGATGGAAGGATATTTCAACACCAAATAGAAAAGAAACTGGTAATTTCTAAACGGGGCGACAGCTAATTAAACTTCACTTGATATGGGGGGCCTTATTGTACGTATATTTCTCCAAAGACATTGCTCTTATCTAATCATTTCGTTGCCCAGCCAGCCAAACTCGGAGCGCTCCAAAAAACGATACAATTCCCATAGCGCTCCTCAAAGGGATGTTTTCGAAGTGCTCTTATCAAAAACTTCCGAAACAGCTCCGCTTATGATGGTTTAAGGAGCGTTGTATCATTTTATCTTCTAAACGCTCCAAAAAAGGAGCGTGGAGGGACTCCAATAGCGCTCCTGCAAGGAGTGTTTCCGGAGTTATCTTATACAGAGCGTGCGAAGGAGCTTCGCATGGAATTTTTTGGAAGCGTTGAATCATTTTGTCATTTATCAATAAGTCCCTGCCTTTTAGAACTTTCCTCGTAGTTATATGAAATGCAACACTGCTCCCATCAAGCACCACCTATAAATAGACTACTGTCTAATTTTGAGCAAGTTCCGTCATTTACTTTGCGTTTAACAGATGTTCAATACCTCGTTTAAAATAGAAAATAGTGAATTTCGAGTGCTCATTAAACTTTATGTTTTGCAAAAAAAAAACCGTCGATCAAACCAAGGAAAAGCTTCATATATAACGAGTTTTTCAATAAGAGCGCTACAAAAGTTTTTTTAAATAAAACAAAACCGGTTTTAGATACCATTGAAATTCTCTATTCCTGTGAAAGTACGTTCGATGCCATTATGTATGGAACTCGATTTCTTTTGCATGGCCACCACGGGCACGCTTGCATAACTCCAGACGCTGAACCCAATTTTCGACGGTTTTCAAGCATAAATCGGCCGATACTGCTGCAATTTCACGTTCGATATTCGTACGAAGTTCAGCAATCGTCGCTGGCTTGTTGGCATAGACCATAGACATAGACAAAGACAGGAAGTAATCTAACGGCGTCAAATCGCACGACCGAGGCGGCCAATCGACTGGGCCATTTCGTGAGATAACACGTTCACCAAATTTGGTTTCCAATAAATTGATTGTGGCATTCGCTGTGTGGCTCGTGGCGCCGTCCTGTTGGAACCACATGTCCTCCAAGTCCATTGGGGCCAAAAATATTCGGTTATCATTGAACGGTAGCGATTCGCATTCACAGTAATGTGCCGGTCTTGATCATCATGAAAGAAGTACGGCCCAGTGACGCCGCCGGCCCATAAACCGCAACAAACCGTAATTTTTTCGGGATGCAATGATGACTCATGGATTACTTGTGGATTGCTGTCTGACCAATCTCGCATATTTTGCTTATTGACGAAGCCATTCAGCCAAAAATGAGCCTCATCGCTTAAGATGATTTTCCGATGAAAATCCGAATCATTTTCAAGTTGTTGCTCAGCCCAATTCACGAGCATACGACGCTTAAGGTGGTCAAGCGGCTTCAGTTCTTGCGTCAATTTGATCTTGTAAGAATGTAGGCCAAGATCTTTTCGCAATATTCGCCACAACGCCGTCACCGAGATGCCCAACGCTTGAGAACGACGTGTGAGAGACACATTTGGGCTTTCTTGAACTGAAGCCTCAGCGGCAGCAATATTCTCGACACTACGGGCACTTCTTTGTCTAACTGGCACGGGAACATTTTGTACTGTGCCTGTGGATTCACATTTTTCCGCTAGACGCTCAATTGTTGATCTGGTAGGACGATTATGACGACCATAAATTGGACGTAGCGCTCTTAAAGTTGAGGCCACTGAGTCCAAATTTCGGTAGTAAATTTTAATAATTTCGACTCGTTGTTGGCTCGTATATCTTTCCATGATGAAATGGCAAACCTTACTGAAGAGAAATGTCAAAAGAGCGGGAAAAACTATGGCGTCGTTTGCTGTCCCTATCGATTTACTTTTGTAGCGTCTCTGTTGAAAACCCCTTTACTATGGGGACTCTGCACCATCAATTTCAGTGGTAAAAAGTGGTTTACTGACTTTCGTCGTGGTCGCACAAGTACAAATGACGCTGAACGCTCTGGACGGCCAATTGAGGACTATACACCCGAAAATGTCAAAAAAATCCACGATATGGTGCTGACCGATCGAAGAGTAATAGTGCGAGAGATTGTTAATGCCATAGGCATTTCATATGGCAGTGTGGTTTCGATTTTAAATGATCAGTTGGGTTTCATAAAGCTGTCTGCAAGTTGGGTGCCGCGTTTGCTCTCAATTGACCATAAACGTAATCGTGTGACAACTTCAAAGGATTGTTTGGAGATGTTTAATTGGGCTACGACTTGGTACCGCATCCGCCATATTCTGATTGCTATTTCCCAGTGACTATTTCCTATTTCTAAGCCTAAATAAATGGCTCGGTGAAACGGGAATTAGCTCCAACGATGAAATTATTGATCAAACAAATACCTATTTTATGGACCTCCAAAAATCCTATTTTTTGGAAGGGATACAAACATTGGAGAAACGTTGGACTAAGTGTATTGAGCTAAGGAGATTATGTTGAAAAATAAATTTTGTTTTTGCAAAAAAAAACTGTATTGTGTTTCATTCAAAAAGTCTCGGACTTCGTATCCTTGTACTCCTAAAAAGGAGCGAGTAAGGACTCACACATCGCCCCTCAATGGAGTTTGTGCTTTTATAAAGAGCGTCCGAAAGAGCTCCGCATGGGATTGTTTTAAGAGCTTGGAATCAGGAGAAAGTCCTGCAGAATTACCGGCAGAAATATGACAAAATTCTGTAATAACAAAGCAATCATTGATTGAAATATACATACACATTTTCTGAATTTACTAAAAAAAAAAAAGAAATGGAGAAAATTGTTTCTTGCATTGCAAACAATTTTAAAGATGTCTTATGTTTCAAATTAATTATTTACTTAGAAGGATTTGGAAACAATACGAACCACGCAGTCTGGGGTGTTTTCGATGGATTTTAGTGGTCCATTTTCAAAAATTAGAGGCGAAAGAAGGAGTTCGTGCCGAGTCTTTGCGGGTTATCTAAATGAGCTTTCTGGGACCCCAAAAACACTCCTTTATAGGAATCGGAACGGAGCCCTCGCGGTTATCGAAATGAGCGAATAGGGATTCCAAAAATACTCATTTAAGGAGTACCTACGGTTAATTTTTTTTGGTATATTATGAGCGTGCTCTTTTCTCCGACGGATATGCTTATTTGGAACTCCTTTCGGAGCCTTCCTGGAAGCATTAGCGCAACGTGGGTGGAATCTTATCGTAGCACCTTACGGACGCCGTTGGTTGGCTGGGTGGATACACCGGAAGTTGAGCAGAGCTTTCGAATGCTGTTCCGTAATTATAAGTTTATTAATAACGGGTATCCCAAAATTCACGCCAGATTGAATGTAATGGAGTCGTCTCTCGGCGTGTATCTTGCCGTTTACACGAGACAGTTTTGCGGATACCATAGCAATACATTTACCCTTTTTCACTTCCCTCATGGTTTTTCTCACTAGCTCTGATTTTTCGAAGACACTAAATTCGGCAACTAATATACATATATTGTCATTTGTGGTATCTCGTGTCCAGCAGAGTTAGGTATGTGACACCGTCTTGGTGAAACCACAGGTAGTTATTCAGTTAAGGCACAATAAAACTAAATTGTCATTCCGCGGCAGAGCACCATTAACTGTGATTGCGCGCCTAGCCGTATTTTCGACGAAAAATTGTCCCATCCCAAAATCTGCACAGAAAAGTGGCACGTTCTTGATTCTCAAAATTGTTCTCTGTGCGAACAAATGAAAGCTGCAGTCGGTTCAAAAGAGTCCTTGCAACTAAACAGTTTGTTTGGTTATCAGCTATTTGATTAGCATCGTTTGACACTCCATTCTCCCGAATTAAAATGTCAGTAAAATGTTTTTCAGAACAGTCTAGTGTGCACAGCATTGTATATCCAGTGTGATATCATGGCAAAATAAGTAATGTAGAAGCAGTGGGAATTGAAGGCATTTTGTTTTTATTTCTGGAGCCGACCTTGTCACACTCAGTTGATCGAAATTGTCATGATGTATTTATTTCAGGTTATATCAGGAGGAATT
Organism: Phaonia tiefii; assembly: GCA_963931995.1. Lineage (NCBI taxonomy): Eukaryota > Metazoa > Arthropoda > Insecta > Diptera > Muscidae > Phaonia > Phaonia tiefii. The sequence goes on from OZ008368.1 coordinate 241,356,036, forward strand.
GTTGTAATTTTCGGCAACAGCCACAAGGACAAGGAAATATTTAATCTGCTGCTTTAACGCTACCACCTGCAGTAGATACATCTTGGAATTGGTATAAACAACATTTAACAAGGTCGGACCACAACGATAAGAATAAATTGAAATCAGCTGTTTTAACGCTTCCACCTGTAATATATTCGTCTTGTGTGATATCAATCGTTGATATTGAATTGTTTCGGGTGAAAAGCAGAAACATCTTTTTGCCATTGATATTGATGCTTCCCCCCACAGTTTTTACCAAACCTTTGCTTGGTCTGTTTTCTATTTCCAATACTTGAGGAGATCTCGATATTCCCCTTTTTCAATTTTAAATTCATGAGGTTGTCTGTTTATAAAGACCGAGTTGAAAAGTTTACCTTATTTGATCTTTTAAAGTCAAACGATGAATTTTTGTTTTGAAAATAAAACTGATAATTTTGCAGTGTAGAAAATAGACCAAATTTTGTAGATAATATTAGTTAACAAGTCGACAGTTTTGTATGAGTCAGGATGCCAGCCCGTACCCATCAGTTCTATTTGAAATTCTATACATGTTAAGATATATACAGCGTTCTCATGTTTGCTCCCAAATTTGTTATCAGTACTCGTTACTTTCTTGCTGCAGGGCCAGGAGGGAGTTTGAGAAAGGATAACGTACGATTATATTAGGAGGATATGATTTGCCAGGCATATCAGTTCAATTAACTTTCATCGTGTTATTATATATGAAACAAAATTGGTTGCGAGTTTTACAGATACTAATACAGGCATATAAAAGATAATTCCAGTCGAACGGAGCAATCCACTGAATAGCGACCTACACGGAGGTAAAACAGGAGTGTATGCCGATCAGTTCTTACGTACCTAAATAAATTACTAGATACCCTTAGGAAACGCATTGGCAATGATAACGACATATACATTTATTCAAATACCCATCACATAGATCATTTTGGTCCTGTTAGGTGTCATGTATGACTGATAATCATTATCCTCAAATCCTTCTCGATCTCCAATGAAGTTGGAAAATTTAAAGATATATTCAGATATACCGCAAACTCGCAGTCTTCGTGATTTAAGTTCCATAATCAGATGACTCTTTTACGGTTAATGTACCCGATATACATACCTTAACGCCGCGTTAAATGCTGAATTATTTTACCGGATGAATTTGATGACGATGAAGTCCTACTGGAACTGGAACATCAACTGGTATCCATATCGTTTCGGTGTAATCTCCGTATAATTCCAACCGTATTTAGAACCTAAACCGATGTAGGGGCTTAAGCGCGGCCACTCTGATAAAGTGCGCCTTGGCTAACTAACGGGTATATCACGTTACGAATGGGCTTCCTAAGGGTATCTAGTAATTTATGCAGGTACCCCCTAGAATACATTACTCATTTTCGCTTCCAAACCAAACCAAAATCCAGGACTGACAACATCAGTCTGGTCAGAGTCTGGCCCAGAGTAAATAAATACTGAAAGTATGTGGAATTCAAAAACACGTTAGGCTGGGATTGCCTTCCGCCATAGTTTTTGATGTGTTAACATCTATAGGCACGGGTAGGGCAATCTATCACAATGACCTAATGCAAACAACACACTACGTTAGCATCACATACATGGTTGTTGTACAACAATAGTCTCTGCCTGAAAATAAGTATGATGGTATTGATGTAGCGGCAGCGAACAAACAACCAGATCGTCGTCGCTAAAGAGTATTGAATAGTATAGAGGACTCATGGAACGAATTGCATGACTCAAACACACTAGAGACATTTGGCGAATGATTCAAAACGTATTACTCTCTTTCTGTCATAACTTTGTCCCTTCCTAATTCTGATGTGAAACATTGATGACTTTTGCAACATTTATGCTTTTTGTATTGTTTTATGTAATAACATTGTCGAAATGGTGCATTTATATTGAAATATTCTTGAAATAGAATTAGACTCGTTTATGCTCTTTTACTCAGACGCTCTACATGAGAGCGGAAAAAGAGTGCAATAAGTTCTCTATACTATTCAATACTTTTTATCATCGCTGTGTTTATGACAAAACAAAAGCAATTATTTCAGTGAGCTAAATATTGCTTTATTTATTTTAACAATATTACATATAATATTAAAGCAGATGTGGGAAAATAGAAATTGCAATAGCAAAAGAGCCTTCAGCGCAAAAACTATTGTTTTTGTAATTCCAATGTAACATTTACTAATGTGTTCATAGAAGCCGAACGGGTACCGTGTATCAAAAAGGTCTGAACACATATTATTTGTTTTAAATTTCAAATGTGCTCAGCCGTTTCTTTTTTGACTACAAAGTTCAAAAGATTTCGACAATGGTGTGCCAGTGTTTTTAAAAATTTCCTATAATCTGAAAATCGATTTACTTTTATCGGTGATAGCGTATTTATATTTGCGTACAGGGAACCACAGATTCTCATTCGTTAGCATGACATCAGCTATCGTTGATGTTTATTATCTGTTTTCCGCCCTTCTTGATACCAACTAAAAATGTAATCGAAGTTGTTCGTAATACACCACAACATTTTTTGGTAATAGTTTTTCAAATTCACCAGCCAGATAAAAAGTTATCGGCCAAGCTCATGCTCATGAATCACTTAAAATAAATATCGTCATAAATGTCCAATTCGTTTGTCCTATTAAAGGCCCCTCAATGTACAAAGAATGGCATGATCTCAATCAGCACCACCCTGATTTCGATGGTCAATAATCGAATTTATTTCAGAGCTAAAATGCATTAAGAGCTTAGAAAATGTTACCATATGTTTGTTTAATTACTTATGCCGAGACAGAGAACACAGGACACTAAGACATTACTGCAAAGCCATTGTGTAGTGTAGAGTATACAATAGTTTGACACATGTGGTCCTTATTTTGACAATTATACCAATTATATAGAGGCACTACTAACGTTGTACGTCCGCATGTAACCATATACACACTGACATGACTATAGCTACTTATACACTCGCACGAATCGTAATAATGTGATATTGGAGTAAACAAGAGAATGATTGGAAAATGAACAAAACAAAATGAATTCGTTCGAACATTAGGCAAATGAAAAGAAAACAACGTCACAAAGTTTAAAGGATAACAGAAAAGGTAGAAGAGCTTTCAAGGTGAAAGGACGTAGAGTAAGAATGAGGGCCATGTTGTAAGGATACACGCTAGGGAGGCTCAAAATCTAATACGTTTTTCATAGTGGCACAATTTTGAATCGTCATGTTCAGTACCAAGGAGTTCATGTGCAAAATGTCAGCGAAATTCATTGACGTTCACAATTTCCTTAAAAATTTGAGTTTTTTGAATAAAATCGTTTCAAAATTTCCATAATATCGTCCAATGCTTTTTGAATTATATTTTTATAAATTTATATTGCGCCCTGCTATTTTGTCTTATAGACTTACATGGGGCAAATTAATATGAGTGCGTGAAAGTAGGAAAGCAATATGTAAGTAGCGACAAACAATCACTCTGCACAATAAATGTCTTCGGTTAGTGACTAGTGTGAATACACATCGCAGTGGCTTAACAGGCTAGACGCTGCTGAAGATGATGCTTTACAAAAATATCGAAACGATCGTCCAGCGAATGTGAGTTCGAATCCCAACCGCGGCATTTACATTTTTTTCACTAACCGGAGAAAACATGATCTCTTAGCCTAGAGGACATTACAACTTTAAAAATAACGAGGATCTAAGACAACTATATTTAATATGACAATTATAATTTGAGGTTTAATGTGACTTACCTCTACAAATGCAAAATCAAAAAAGTTAAATACCATTGGTAATTGTACATATCATAGAGTAATGCATTTATATAGGTTTCGTATTCCTCTCATCTCACGTTTCCTTTCCCACTCATCGTGGTACGGTCGGTGTGATAGAAGCTGGTCGGCTTAAACCATGTCGTTTTGGTTGGGAACCGTGAATTTTGAATTATTGAATTATTATGAGAATTATTGTTAGGCTGTGGGCGGATTGATTCAAATATTTTACACCGAACAAAATTTTTGAGAGCTACTCTAAATTTTGACAACGAACCAAATTATGACAATACAATACTGATTGGGTTTGTTTCATTCATTTGCCCAACGAAAATTATCAAATGTCGTGTAAACAACTGTGTGTGCATTGCTTAAAATAAGAAATATATAGATGTGCAATTTTAAATAATTTTTGCACTTTTATTTTCCTGATTATTTATTTTCCTGAATAATATTAAAACCGAAGTTTTTTATACAACAGCAACAACATCTACTGCTCGCACCACCTTATTGAATACAACTTGCTAAACAGGGACACAAATTGTTTATTTGTTTTGTCGTTTGTTTTCAACGCGTAAAATTAACAAATGTCTTTGAATAGAAAAAATCCTTTGGCTGAACTGCAACTTCCTCAATTCTTTCAAAGCCGCAAAAATAAGTGGAACTTATTTTTTTCATTTCGTCTTTTGTCTTGTTTTGTGCAGCGATAGAATGTCAAAAATGTTTTCACGATCTGTCAAAATTTCATCACATGAATACGCACAGCAAAATGACAAAATATATATAATTTGCAAAGCATTTCTCTCTTATGTGACACTTTATCAAATAAATAATTACGTTTATATGTACAGGTTTGTGAATTTGAAAGCGATACGACGCCACACCAACCGAATCTCCAAACCACTACATATAAAATACTTTAAAAACAGAATTGGCAGCAGTCAAAGATATTCAAAATATGTATCAAAATCATTCCCATATTTGCAATCCGATTTCACAACCGGCATTTGTATTGCATGAGAAAATAGATGTTCAAATCTTTAATTGTCATTGCGAAAAATGGTAATTCTTTTGCATCTGTCTTGGCTACACATATGCAAATTCAAATCCAATATAAATTAAAAAATCCCAACACTGCTTATAGATCCTGAAGGGTGTGATCTGTGGGATTTACCAATTTAAAACTTATTCAATTTTGAAGCACACGTGTCTGAAGTCTCGTAACAGCTCTCTTTACTTTGGAATTACTAAAAAAAGAAAAGGTTAATGGAAACTCTATTCGCTTCTCGAAATTTGTTTGGAGCTAAATTCCTTATCGCACGTTGCGGGATGGTGGCTAAATGAAACAAAAAATTAAACAACATTTGTTTTAACACTTATATGCTACAACCCAGTATTATCAACTATATTGGTTCCCTTTGCTTTGGTTTGTGTCTGGACTAGCTAGAGTTCTAACATACGTTGGGAAATTTCTTGTTTAATGGGAAGTTTTCTAGGCGGAGCCTGTAACCAAAATTTAGTATATATTGTAGTTTTGAACCCAATAAAAAGTACATGTAAAAACGCCAAAATGATAAAAGTTGAAAAAATAAAATTTTCTTAAATAAGTGCCTTTTCTTAAAAAAAGGAAATTTTCTCAAAAGCAAATACCTATTCATATTCTTAAACAAAGTACGTTTCCTTAAAAAATTCCCTTATCTTAAAGAAGTACATTTGCTTAAAAAAAGTAAGTTTTCTAACAAAATGTATCTTTCTTAAAGAAATTAATTTATTTAAAAATAAGTACCATTTCTTAAAAAGTAAATTTTCTTACAACAAATTGCCTTTTCTTAAAAAACTGAATTTTCCTTAAAGAGCACCGTTTAGTGAACCAAAATAACTTTTCTTGAGATAAGTACCTACTCTTAAAAATGTACCTATTCTTGAAAAAAGGACCAATTCTAAAAAAATCCCATTTCTTTAAAAAAAAATTCCTTCTCTTAAAAAAAATAACTTTTCTTACAAAAATTCTTTTTCTTAAAAGTACATTTTCTTAAAAATAAAATACTACATTTTCTTTCCTTGAGATAAGTAGCCTCTCTGAAAATAAGTAGATTTTTCTTAAAAATATAAACTTTTTCTAAAAAGGATACCACATCTTCAAATAGTTCCTGTTCTTAAAAAAATCACTTCGTTATGAAAAAAAATCATACCTTATGGCTTCTTAAAAATACGCCTTCTTAAAAATAATATATTTTCTTAAAAAAAAAACTTTAGCTTTTAATAAAAAGGAGTACCTCTCTATAAAACAGCACCTTTTTGGGAAAATATATTACATATTCTTACAAAAAGGACCTAAGAATAGACTGGTTTTGAAAAAAAAACATCTAACGGGTCCGCCAAATAACTTTTTTTTTTTGAAAATGCTATAAAAAAAAACTACTGAATATTTTCTCAAATTTCTGTTTTTATTTGAAAGTGCAATCCTTCCGGTTAATAATGGAAAAAAAATTCATTCAAATGGCTGCCTCGGCTGGACATGCAGTAGCCGACACGATCGGTCCAATTTTTAAGCACATTATCGATTGTGTGCAGCTGTATTTCACCAATGGCTTCACGAATATTGTCCTTTAAAGCGTCAATTGTCTCTGGCTTGTCGGCGTAACACTTATCTTTGAGGGCACCCCACAAATAATAGTCCAACGGTGTCAAATCGCAGCTCGTAGGTGGCCAAACGACATCAGCTCTGCGGCTGATAATGCGATCTTCAAAAACAGGGCGCAAAACATCGAGTGTAGCACACATTCTGCAACATTACCATGATTTTCAAAGTAATGTCGCAATATTTCCCAGCGTTGTTCAAGCGTATACACAACTATATTCATTCAGCGGAAGGATAAAACTAATTATCTGTCAAATCAGACATGAGCTAAGTGTTACCATTCACGAAATAAGCAATAGTTGTATAAATAATAATAGTTGTTGTATAAATAAAAATAAAAGCAAAATAAGTATAAATAAAAATTATTTTTTTCCGATGTTCTTTTTATTTTATTGATCTTTGAAAGTTCAAGTTTTTCAATCATAATTCGGTTCAAGATCATTTTCTACATTAAAATCAATTGTTAATAGAAATGGATTTTTTCGGTGGATGACTGGGAATATAGCTGTTTCGATGCCCACCAAGGCATCTCATCAGCTCCTTTTTCTACAAGTATTTAGGTATATCATCACACATTATACGGCTAAGCAATTCTCAAATTAACGAGAATTGTTTCAACACCACCTAATAGTGCGAAAACATCCAAAACAAAGCTATACCGAAATCATTCAATATTCATAAAAAAAAAATTCTTAAAAAAAGGTTACCATTTCTTAAAGATCGATTTAAATTATCGTATTTTTCAACCGACGCCTTAGACGTATTGGAACTAACTAGTACATAATATATGGCGAAAGGAACTTTGTTCCAACCTGGTGTCCCTTGACACTTCATGTAATTTTATTTAGCAGATAGTAAATGTTTTGCATCAGACAACAAATATTCGTTTGCCTCAACTACTAAATTCCCCAAACGAAGTTCACTTATCCGAAATTTCATTCGAGCGTAACGAAATGTGTAATTGCTTGTACACCTGTGGAGCACTGAAATTCTCTCTATTTCCATTTTGAGCCACCCTCACGCATACACTATGCAAACATGGAGTGTGTTATTCGTACTTACTTACTAAGTAAACAAACTAAAAATGTACTGAAATCGATTTAAAGATTGACACACATACATTAATAATTAGCTGTGTATAATGTATGTATATATCCTGCAGCATTAAGGACTAAATGACAATGTATGCATAGGTAAACACAGTACAGTGCCTGTGCGTGTAGGGGTAATACTGTTGGTGAGGTGCGAGGAGCTGAATGTGCGTATGATTTTCATTTCCTGTGACAACGTTAGTACGTATTAAATTGTTTGTTGTTTGCATTTTTACACGTTTCATTAAACTTCTAAATAATGAATTCTGATTGACCCTCTCGCTTACTTTCACTGTCTCTCTGGAAATGTTCATGTGTCGTGAGTGAATCGGTGATGGGTGGTTGTCATCGTCCAGCCCCGGTTCTTTCTCTACACACAGTGGTAACCGATAATGTTTGTTTGCCTTTGTTCGTTTTAAATAATTAATATCATTAAATGTTTGCGACGACCATAATGTGTGGCTGTTTGTAATGTATTTAATTGAGTATTAATTGTATTCTGTTAGGGGTGGGTCCAGTTGCTTCAGTGATGGAGAATTCTCTAAAATTAAATTTTCCCTATCATCCGGCTAGGGAAGTTAGGAATGAGCGAACTATAGCTCAACACTGCACGCAAAGAAAAATAAATGAGATTTCAGAAAAAATTTCGTTTGGGGGATGTTATTATAGAAAATGTGTATCTGTTAAATCAAACATATCACTTTCGTAATGATAAATAAATTAAATCGTTTATGATGACCCAGCCTCAACACGATGTATGATAACTTAAATCTCAAACATGTTTCTGTGAAACGAAAAACGTTTACATTAATTACTCTTTCGGATACGGCCAACGTTTTATATAAACGTAAAATATCGTTTACGAGAAACGAATAATGCTTGGAACAGACTGTTTATTAATTTAATGTACCCGATTTATATTCCACTGGTGCGGATTTATTTTGGATGGAAATTAACCCCTCATTAGTAACTTTTAAAAACTAATTTAATTGTATTTTAGTACATACGCGTTCATTGAAATTGATTTGAATACTTACTTTTATTAACTATATTACAACCTCATGAGGTCAGACGTCTTACACATATTAATTAAACAAACAACAAACAAATTAAACAAATTTCAACATATTCTTCCAACTGGCTCGGCCTTTTCTCGCCAGTTGGTAACACCAAGGATACGGAGCGATTCTTCTCCCTGGTCTTTCCAGCGGAGTCTTGGTCGTCCTCTTTTCCTGCTTCCATCGGGTACGTTATCAAAAATCTTTCGCGCTGGCTCATCTTCATCCATTCTGATAATATGGCCTAGCCAACGCAACTGGCCCACTTTGATTCGTCTAGCTATGTCCACGTCAGAATAGAGATTATATAACTCTGCGTTCTAGCGACGTCGGTACTCGCCGTTTTCCCTAACAGGACCATATATTTTACGGAGAATTTTTCTCTCGAAAAATCCCAGGTGTTTTTCATCCGCTTGCGATATGACCAAGTTTCGGCGCCATATGTCAAGGCAGGTAAAATGAGAGTCCGATATAGCTGGGCTTTTGTCCGTCGAGAGAGGGCTTTGTTGCTAAACTGCTTGCTGATCCCAAAATAACATCTATTTGCAAGCAGAATTCTCCTATCTATCTCCAGGCTGACGATGTTGTCCTTGTTCACGGCGGATCCAAGGTAGACAAATTCATCTACCACTTCAAAATTAAATCGGTTGTCAACGTTCACGTGCGGACCTAGTCGAGAGGTTTCTCTAGTCGTTGACACCATCAGTTTTGTCTTGCCCTCATTAACAGCAAGACCCACCTTCGCTGATTCCTTTTCGATTCTTGAAAATATTGCAGTAACCTCTCGCAAATTTCGCCTAATGATGTCTATGTCGTCAGGATACTCCAGCAACATATGGCTTTTCGTGTTAATGGTCTTGTTCGTAACTATTTACTGCAGCCTTTCTCATTATTATCTCCATTAAGATGTTGAAGAGATTGCACGAAAGTGTGTCGCCTTTTCTAAGTCCTCGCTTGGTTCAGTGAGGTCTTTCCCCACTTTCCCTGTTGATTTGGTTTTGGTCAGCGTCATTCTACAGAGGCGAATCAGTTTTGCCAGAATACCAAGTTCAGACATAGCTTCGCACAGTTTTTCCCGTATGGGGCTATCGAAAGCAGCTTTGTAATCGTCAAAAAGGTGGTATGTATCGATTTGCTTTTCCAGGATTTGGCGTAGCGTGAATATTTGGTCAGTGGTGGACTTGCCTGGTCTAAAACCACACTGATAAGGTCCAATCAGGTTTTCAATAATTGGCTTTAGTCTTTCACATAATACGCTTGACAAGACTTAATACGCGATGGATAAAAGACTGATACCGCGATAGTTGGAACAGACACACGGATCACCCTTTTTGAATACAGGACATAATACACTGAGACTCCAATCGTTGGGCATAGATTCCCCCAGCCATATACCGCATATCAGTTGATGCATGTGGGCTATCAGACCAGCGGCTTTATTATTCTTCAGGCGGGAGATCGCCGTTATAAGAAGAAGAATCTGAGTGGAGTAGTGCTGAAAAGTGGTCTCTCCACATTTTGAGCACACACTGCTTCTCAGTCACCAGACTCCCATTCTCGTCCTTGCAGGAGGGCAGCCCATTATTACGCCCGTTGGTCGATCTTCTTACCCTCTGAAAAAACTTTCTGGATTCACCATTCATCCTTCACATTTCGGTTCTTTCACTCTCTCTCTGCTCCCACTGCCATTTTTTTTTTGCCTAAATAGTTGATTTTCCTCCTTTCTCAGCTTCTTGTACCGCTCAGTCGCAGCACGCGTTGTAACTGACTGTTTCGTTGCCATACGTGCAGCGTCTTTTTCATTAGTTGCAGTGCGACATTCTTCGTCGTACCATGGCTTATCCTTCCGCGGTTTTTGATAGCCAGGTTCAGTCATTGCAGCGATTTCCAAAGAATGGGAGATGTGCTTCCACTGAGCATCTGGGTCTTCGGGAGGGGGGTATTCTGCTCTAGCAGGAGAGAGAGTTTCTGTCGATAGGACATTGTTATCTCCGGTATTTGTAGCTTGTCAATATCCAGCTTTTCCTGTGTTCGGCTTCGTACGTTTTTCGCTCTGCTCAATCTCGTGCGAACTTTCGCAGCCACCAGGTAATGACCAGAGTCGATATTGGCACCTCGAATCACACGTACATCCATTACACTAGAAGAGTGCCTGCCATCTATTACCAAGTGATCAATCTGGTTCTTGGTCCATTGATCAGGAGATATCCAGGTCGCCATATGAATGTCCTTATGCTGGAATCGTTTGCTACTAACTACCATGTTCTTTGCAGCGGCGAAATCTATCACTCTTATCGGAGGTGGTATCATTAAGACTGTGATTACCGATGGTTGGTCGAAAGACACTTTCCTTTCCGAATTTCGCATTCAAATCGCCTAGAATAATCTTAATGTCGTGGTCAGGGCAGCGTTCATATACTTTCTCCAAGCGCTCATAAAATGTTTCTTTGACCTCATCATCTTTACCCTCTGTCGGTGCGTGCACACAAACTAACGAGATGTTGAAATATTTCGCTTTGCTGCGAATTGTGGCTATGCGGTCACTCACTGGGTTGAACCTTGAAACTAGGTGTCGTAATCACTTGTCGACTATAAATCCGCACCCAAATTCGTGTTTACGCTCATGACAGCTGTAGTAAATATCGAAGTTTTTCTTTCTGGTGCAACCATATCCTGTCCATCGCATTTCCTGGATCGCTGTGATGTCAGCTTTATATTTTCCGAGGACATCCGCCAGTTGGAAAGTGGCATCAGTCCTGTATAATGTTCGAACATTCCAGGTACATATCCCTAAATCATGGTCCTTATAACGTTTACAAGGGTCGTCAACAGTTGGGGGGTTTCTTTGTTCAATATATTTTCTGTGTATTTTCATTGCCAATATAAGGGTGGCGGGAGGCAAACCCAGCCCACCGTGGTTTGCATTTTACCTACTGCCAGGTTGATTATGTTCCAGCCGCCCATTATGGATCAGACGCTGACCAGCATGCAGTGTGTCGAAACTGGATTTTGGTTTCTTCAATTTTGATCCGCCGTTGGCCAGGGGTGTTGGCTCATCCGTCTTCAAAGGACAGAAGAATATGTCCTCCTAATAATGCTGAGACGTATCAGTGATCGCATTACCACTCAGGTTGCTCATTGGTTTCGCCTTCTCACTGTAGCTAGCTAACGGAGGTTTCCGATAAACCATTGCCCAGGACATACTGCGTGGAAGTAGTGAGTTGCTTGGATTGCCCAATGAAGGAATCATTTCTGGCCACTCCCAAGTGAATGGCTATCAGAAACCTTCCACCTCCAATGACAGTCCCATGTCCGACAAATCAATTATATATCGACAGACAAATCAATTATATATCGACTGAGCCATCACATACGTACGTTGAGCAATGACGAACAAAGGTTTACATTACGACTTCCATTCAAGAGACAGTGTAGTATTATTGGGTGATTCACACAGGGTTAGTTCCCAGCAAACAGAACTTCCAGAATGCGTTAAGAATTCACAGCGAAATTCAGAGAAATCTTCCGAATTCCTTTCGAATACTCACCTAAAAACATGTTAAGTGGTTGACATGAACTATTAACGAATTTTCGGAGTGAATTCTAATTGTTGTTCCGATTTTTCTTAAGGATTTCTTACCGAGTTCAGACACAAATTCGTAGGGATTTCAGAAGAGAAATTGTAAAAGCACTACCGAATTCTTACAAAATTCGGAACAATTTGTCAAAGCATTCAAACAATTTTTGAAAGAATACGAACAATTTCTGACAGGATTCGGAACAACTTTTAAAAGAATACTTAACAATTTCTGAAAGAATTCGCAATAATTACTGACAGAGTTCGGAACATATAGGTCTTAATAGTTTTATTTAATTCTAGTTGGACAGTCTGCAATAAAAAAAAAACATGAGGTGTCACGGGACACCCGAATGGAACGAAGTTCGTTTCGCTATATACTATGTGCTAGTTAGTTCCAACACGCCTACGGCGCACGTTCAACAATACGATCATTTAAATGGATCTATAACAAACATTTTTTTTATAGAATGTATTTTTTTTAAATATATTTTTAGGTCGTTTTTGTAAGAATATGTATTATGTTTTCCGAAAAGGTCCTTTTTTAAAGAGAGGTACTTCTTTTATAAATAACCAATGTTTTTGATATATTAATATCTATAGGCGCGGGTAGGGCAATCTACCACAGTGAACACATGCAAACCACACACAGCGTTAGCATCACATACGTGGCTGTTGTACAACAATAATATCTGCCCGAAAATAAGTATGATGGTATTGATGTAGCGGCAGCAAACAACCACGCAGGTCGTCGCCGCCAAACAGTATTGAATAGTATAGAGAACTCATGGAACGAATTGTATCAATCAAAAGCACTGACGACATCTGGCGAATGATTCGAAACGATTAACTCTCTTTTTGTCATAACATCGTCCGGGAAAAGGGTGCTATAAGTTCTCTATGGTTTCGATCTGTTTATGACAAAACAAAAACAATTATTTCAGTGAGCTAAATATTGCTTTATATATTTTAGCAATATTCCATCTAATATTAAATCAGATGTAAGAAAAAAGAAAGTGCAATAGCAACAGAGCCTTCAGCACATAAACTATTCTTTTCTATTTGCCAATGTAACATTTACTAATGTGTTCATAGAAATCGAACAGGTACCGTATAACAAAAAGGTGTTAACACATCGCCCGTGAGTCCGAATGCTCACTGATTTTTTTTAGAAACAGGTACTATTTGTAAGAAAAAGCCATTTTTTTACAAAGAAATACTTTTTCTAAGAACAGGTACTTTTAAAAGAAGTGGTACTCGTTTTAGGAAAAGGTTATTTTTTGAAGAAAATGTACTTATTTTCAGAAAGGCTACATATCTCCACAAAAGAAAAGGTGTTATTTTATTTTTAAGAAAATGTTCTTTTAAGAATAATAATTTTTGTAAGAAAACATATTTTTTACGACAAGGCATTTTTTGAAGAAAGGTTATATTTTTAATGGAAAAGGGGATTTTTGGGAAGTGGTCCTTTTTTTCAAGAATTTGTAAATTTTTAAGAGTAGGCACTTATCTCTAGAAAAGATATTTTGTTTCACAAAAAATGTACTCTTTAAAGAAAATGGAGTTTCTTAAGAAAAGGCAATTTTATAATAAAAGGTATGTTTTGTATAAAAAAATAACTTTTTTTGAGCAAAGGTACTCTTTAAAATAAGGTGGTTTTTAAAGAAAAGTTAGGTTGTTTAAGAATATGAATAGGTATTTTTTTGAGAAAATTAGCTTTTTTAAGAAAAGGCTCTTATTTAAGAAAGAGTTCTTTTTTTAAACTTCTTTCACTTTAGATTTACATTTTACATTTCATTTACATTTCATTGGGTTCCAAACTACAATATATATTAAATATTGGTTACAGGTTCCACATAGAAACTTCCCATTAAACACGAAATTTCCCAATATACGTTAGTCTAGACACAAACCAAAAACAAAAGTACCCAATATTGTTGATAATACTGGGTTGTATCATAATAGTGTTAAAAAAAAGATGTTGAATTTTTTTATTTAGCCCCCGTTCGTCCATTCTTCGTTCCAAAAATGGTTAAAAAGGGACAAAGAGGGGTACTTACAATAATGACAAACATATTTTAAAACAATAAAAAAAAAGAACTAAACACAATGTGTGAGGGTAAAAATTAGTAAAGGAGAGTGGAACACTTCAAAATGCGGAAAAGTCGGCTAAAAACACTGGGAATGTGTTTTTATGCTGCTAGGTTTATCAAACGGCGGAAAAATTTCAATATCAAAAACTGTAGTTTTGAATGATTGAAACTATTTTCCTCGTAGTTTTTAAGTGTTAACCATTTTGCCCCCCATTTTACCCATTTTTAACCGCATTCAAATTTTTACCACATTCTTAAACTTTCCAAAAATGTTCCCCCCAATTTCAAATTTACCCGTATGCCTCCCTTTTTACAATTTATATCCGCGTTCACGATTTTTCTCTCATTTTGAAATTTTGCCCTTTTCAGTCCCCTTTTCAGTTCAGTTTTACACATTTTTGCCCACATTGGAAATTTTTACCGCATTCCTTATTCAAAACTAATTTACCGTATTCGCCATTCTTTTTACCCGGAATTTGCCGCAACTATTGAAAAGGCACACTTTTTTGACCCACATTCACAGTTTGTTCCACATTCCTAATCGCTCCAAACGTTTTTGAAGAATTGCCCTTTTCTCCCGCTTTTTACCGACATTCATAATTTCCAAACTAATTTTCTCATTATTTATAGTTTTGCTCTTATACATCATTTTTCACACATTCATAATCATTCGATACGACTTTTCTCGCTTTACGCCCTTGGTCCCTTTGTAACATCATCCCACCCATTCAAACAATTTATTGCAATTTGTACCAGGGTTTTCTGTTACTTCCCACATATGTGAATTTTTCCTATACTTCTACAGTTAGTAACTAAAAATTATTCTGGAATCTCGACTCGCGAATCATTCTTATTGACTTAAATCGGAAGGGAGTAGTATTGTGAAATTTTTGAAAATTAAATTCGGCTCCCGAGCCAAAAACAAACCTCGGGAGCTAAAAGATTTAAATCGTCAAAGAATCAAAAAATAAACTCCCTTACAGATTTTAATTCTTCGAGCGAATCGAAAACGAAGAAATAGTATCCTAATAATTTAACTGAATGTAAGATTGAAGCTCTTTTTTTTTCAACCCTACATTGAAATTAACATGAATTTGAATTAATTAAAAATTGCTAAATTGTTTTTGTTTTCTCTTCTTCCCTTTACAGATGCACCATCCTATACAAATGAAACCAGCTGATAGTGAAAATCGCAACGGTAAGTGTATGAAAACTTGTCTATAGTACATTAGTGTTACCACACATCAGTGGCGTAATGGACGGACGGCAACTCTTAAATTGTACCTGCTAATCCGACGTTATTTGTCTGATGCATCTGGATGAGTTAAAAGCCTTTACAGGTTTCTTTGTAAATATTGCCTTTAAGCGGAAAGCTTTTTCGAAATTCAACACTTTTGCTCCTTGTTATGATGAGACGGTTTTATTCTGCTCTTTGCGTAACAGCCTCTACAAAAACCATCCAATTCATGTTCGAATCCGACAAATTCGCATACGTATAACTACTAACTACCTTCAAAACATGGGTTGAAGGGCAGATGGCATTGGAGTCCTAGCTTTCGCATTTCTGTACAAGGATGGGGAAAAAAATAACGCCAATTGAAAATCCATGTAGAGATTTACACGGATATGAGCGAGGAGCTGAAGTTTCCAGTATTGGATAGGACAGATATAGCCGCAAGTACATATAGGTACATATATTTGTTCCTCTCTCTGTGTGTGTGTGCATGTATGTGAAGTTTGCAATCACATATTGGATGATTGCCTATCCTTTGATTACATATCCCTATTACTGTTTTAGGATTGTATTTTTTTCCTTCGCCTTCTTTGTTTTGTTTTGATGTTGTCGATGGTGTTTCTCCACTCCTGTACGCATGCATCTTTTGAGATTATTGCACTTGCCAAGCCTGCATTACATCCATATGTACTACATGGATACGCAAGGAAAAGAGGGAGAGTTTAGGTTCTGTAAGTGTCAGTCAGTATGTCATGTTGGTCTATCGGCCGATACGTGAATACAACTGTGATTGCCAGCAATTTGCGTATCGATATGAATTCACATGCACTGATGTCGTTGTTTTATTTTTCTATCTGCTTGCACATTTAATATATATTGCACAGTGGTTCAAAAGTGCGGCTAGATAGAGAACATTTCTAAATAATCATCCTTATATTTGTAGTTCCAGGACTTAAGGGTCTCATAACTAAAGGATTTTATTCTTAGTTTGAAAGTATACAAAGTGGATTAAGTGCAAACAATTTGTATTTTCTTACTATTTTCTTTTTAACGATTATTTCATGTCAATATTGACCAAGACTACCTTGTAGGCGATCCATAAGACATCTCAAATATTGGTTAACAAGGCTGCAATCTACGTTTTTTTTTTATCGCTATTGATGAGCGACTTGGCGTAACCAAAGCAAAATCAGTCTAGTTGTGGAAAATCGCACGATCTAAGTAACCAACGTGCTGACCCAAAACGTGTGATAAACTGTTCACCTAACTCAGCTCTCCATAGATCTGTTTGTTCACATGTTATGTGCCATGTAGTACCGTTTTATTGAAACCACACGCTGAAACATATCGGCCCCAGCAACATATTGCAGGCAACATGTAAATGTTTGCAAGCACTGTTTTTATGAATTGAAGATCTGGTGCTTTTTGTCTCTTTGTTGACTGTCTCGTGTTTGTTCTTAGCGGTTTTCAACAAAAAACCCACATTTGGGTCTCACACACTTATTATAACCTATTCGTGTTTATGTTCCAAACTTGTTATATTGAATAGGAAACACAATGGGTTTGGGCACAAGTACAGTATATTTGCGACAAGGTACAAACACGTTATATTTGCATCCAAACAACAAAAACGGCAAATTTTTCATCGTGTACATAACGACTAGGTCTGCTCGTGCAGTTTGGGGGAACAATTTCTGTAAACTATCGAACGTATGTATTCTTGGGTCTAGCGTCGTCGTTGAAGAATTATGGATCGACAATTCCGCCAGCCCATAAACCGCACCAAACAGATCATATGGCAACATACGGCCCATGTTTCCATGAATTAACAATCTGCTGCTTTTTTGTTTCATTATTGTCTGTAACGTTTTTGTTTCAGCAGTTTTCAACAAACAAATCCTTATTTGGGCCGCAGAACATACATTATAACCTATTAATTATTGTGTCTCAAACATGTAATATTGAATAGTAAACACTAAGTGTTTGCACACAAATATACTTATATTTATTTGCGACAAGCTACAAACATGTTATATTTACGTCCAAACAACAAAACACGATAGATTTTTCAGCGTGTAGGTCTATTGACGGCTATTGTATGGCCTGTGTTTAGGTTAGGTAAGACTTGTTATTAGTGGTACTCCACGAACGACTCACTTAGACTTATTACTCCACTGGGATACCACGGGCTTACGAGATTAAGCATAAGATCCACCGGAGAACCATTTAGTTTCTGCCAAGAAGCTCAAGATCTTGTCTACGTCTATCAGAGGTCCCTGGTTGCACGTGCGGAGCTACGTGGCTGACTCTTCGGCCAAATATGTCTTGAGAGTCATCGTGGATTTCAAGGGAACTTTTAACCACCTATCTTGGGGCAGTGTCCTCAACAGGCTTCATGAGCGTAGCTGTCAGGAGATGAGGATTTGGGTCAGCTATTTCCGACACAGTTTGGATAGGTGCCGCTCGCGGATATCCGCAAGGATCAGTCTGCGGACCATATATGTGGAATCTATTGATGGATCCCTTGCTGGGGACCCTTTGTAGCGGATAAATGCTGTGCCTGTACGCCGATGACCTCCTTATCCGCATCCAAGGACAGTCTCGTGCTGATCTGAAGAGAAGGTCATGCGTGTAGTTGGAGAGTGGGCGAGAGAGTCGGAGTTGGTATTGCCCACGATAAAACGGCCGTTATGCTGCTGAAGGGCAGTTTATCGCTGTCTCGTCCGCCGGTGGTCAGGTGTAAGGCCGCGAGCCTAGAGTACGTGACCCAGGTGAAGTACTTGGGGATTATGGTAGGTGAGCGCCTTAATTTTATGATGCGTCTGCCGATTTGATGGATGAGGAGACCGCGTGGGTTAAGGTGCTTTTGGGCGAGCGCGCGACGTCACGCTGGGGTAGTAGATGGACAGACAATAACTAAGGTAGGGTGACGTACGAATTTATACAGGACGTGACTTTTGTACGTGACAGACCGGACTTTTGCTTTGGGTGAAGTACGGGATTTCTACTGATGGGACACGGGTCTCATAATGCATTTTTTGCATAAAAGATGTCTGTCCGGCACTGCGGACTGTGCCCGTGGGAATGGCCCGGAGGACTGGAGACACATACTGAGTGACTGTACCTACTATGACGACATAAGAGACTTAGACCCTATGGGAGTTACTCAGACAGGGTCGGGTTGGGACTTTAGTGGGGTTTTTGGTGGATGATCGGACAGTTGAGGGGTCGTGTAGCTTCGAACGGGTGGTGCTTGAGAGAAGGAGGAGAAGGAGAGTTGTGTAGTGGTGTTGTTTATGTTTGTCCTAGTTGCTCTTGTTGTTCTGAGTAACTGTTGATTATTTGTGGTTGTTCCTACAGTTCCCAGCAACGCGAACTATTTTTGTTTAGTTGTTGTTTTTCCTTTTTTGATGTGTTAACATCTATAAGCGCGGGTACGGCCTAAATTCACAAAGTGTAAATTCACAAAGTGTATATACACAGTTTGTCCGACTACGATCACACAGATTGTCCGACTGCGATCACACAGATTGTTTGGCTTTAAACTCCTCCGAAACGGCTGGACCGATTTTTATGAAATTTTGTGTGCATATCCGGTAGCTCTCAGAATCGGCCAACTTCTATTTTGCACACCCCTAAATGATAAGGGTGACCCACCCCAATATAGAACACAGATTTGTCCGTCTGCGAAACACCGATTGTCAGACTGCGAAAAAAAACACACAGTCTGAGTGCGGAGCACACTCAGAGCAAAGAGAATAATGACGTGATGTTACGTATATACAAATGAGATACTAAGAAAAATTGTGTGAACTTTTGTAGCGTATGTGCCAACGTAACAATGATGTAGCGGCAGCGAATAGTTGTCTTGGGCACTCTCAGAGCAAAGAGAATAATGCCGTGGTATATACAAATGAGATAGCAAGAGAGCATCGAAAATTGTGTGCACTTGTGTAGCGTATGTAGGAACATAACAATGTATGTATGTACGTGTATCTGTTGGTTTGCATTCTCTTTGTTTTTTGTGGAAATAAAACAAAAACTATTAAGCAAGAAAATAATGACACATGTGCTTGCACTGGTTGGTTATTAGCCAATATAACATTTACTAATGTATTCATAGAAATCGAACAGGTACCGTGTAACAAAAGGGTCGCCCGTGAGTTCGAACACTCAACGGATTTTTTTTGTTCGCAGCTGTGTGGCGGTTTTGCTGACGTTGTGACGTTCCTGTGGGCTTAAGATCTTTTTTTTTTTGTTTTTATTTTTTCTTCTGTTTTATTGCTTGGCTCTTGTAAGTGTATGCTGAGTGAACTGGCCGCACTTTTGTCCCCGAACCGCCTGGTTGAAGTGAGGACCTTCGGGGAGTTACGTGGTAGTTTTGGTTTATACCCACAACACGGGGAGATATTTTGCTCAATGTGGGGTTGCATTGCAACCAGGTGCCGTGACCAATAGATCGGTAGGAGTATTAGATAAGCTTCGTCCCTATCCAAGGTAATAAGCTATATCCAAATCCATGGTCTTAAATTGGTACTCGGATGCTTCGGCATACGAGGGCGCTTGTCGACGCATTGTATTCAACCTGTGTTAAAAGCACAGTGAGATTGATCCATTGTGGCAGGTACTCCCATTGTGGCAGGTACTCCCAATCTGTCGCGCGAAATATCCTGTGTGCAGTCGCACCATGCTTTCTGTATTCAGTCCAAACTGCATTAATTTGAGACAATACAGATTTTGATTGATTATTGTTCTGTATAGCTTACCAGCCAAAGACCAGTTCTCGTAAAAATAAACTCCAATGACACCCCTCGCATAAATTGCACGCCATGCAGTGACTTTGAGAGTGTGTGATGGCCCTTCGTGAATGGTACGTGGATTCTCAGTTCCCCACAACCACTTATTTTCTTTATTTGCAGAGAGTTGCCACCTACTTTTCATTTACCTTACAAATATTTCATTTATAATTCCTCTAAGCACTCCAGTTTATTTTTAACGAATGTCGTTTTACGTTTGGTTGTTAAAATTATCGAAATGTCAATAATCCGGTCCCAAACAATTAGCAAACAATTGTTTCCGTTCGGCATCTCTTTGGCGTAACAACCCTGTAATTGATTTTGCCTACGAAAATTTCCCTAAGAGCTGAGTACCATTCCAATAAAAAGTCAGAGAAATTTTCGGTTTTCGGCTTTACGCATAAGCTCAGATGAAAATGGACTTCGCCGCTCACAATAAATTTCGATCGAACATCGTCCACAGCGTCATTGAGGTTCAGGTGAGAGTTATAGCAGTTTAAACCTATTCTATGGCATATCCACGTATAGTTTGTTCCTTGGAACTTCACAACTATCAAAATAAAACAGACAGTTTTCACCATTTTCAAAAGTTATGGCCTCTTCCGATAGGGTGATACATTTTGGGATAACTTGTAGCCCATCTGTTGGAAGAAGTGCAGAAAAACGGGCGTCTAAACTCTATTTGGACGGAAATAACGGCCTTCAATGTGTAGTATCGGTGGTATCGTCCTCCCAATCGCCCAGTTACATTTAAAATAAAAAAAGTAGCCGATAAATTGATAACAAAAGTTTTACAACATGCATCCTCATATTTCCTGGAAAACCTTATAGTTATTTCACATCTAGCCACAGATCTTTATCAACGTTTGTTTGGAATGATGCTATTTAAAAATTCATCAAACTAAATGCAACCGAAAACTCATTTTATTTGAAAATTCCCCTCTATGCATGTGTTCAAAGAAAATCGCAAGCAGGAACAAGGACACATTTGCAAAGACGTCCTTCCACCCTCAGAGACCCATCAGTTTCCATTGAATTTTGTAGTTACCCAAAAGAGAACACAGTTTCATCGGGCTCTACGTTCAAATTCATCAGGCATGATTTTTATTTATTCGGCCTTTTTAGTAGTGCTCGTACTTTTAGTTACATTTTTGTTTACTTCGATTTGTTCAAACGCACCGTCAAAACTCTGGTGTAACTATCAATATTTCAGGAAAAAAAAAGTCATCATACTAAGTTAACTCCAACTTCAACGGAATTTTCAGAACTTTAACATTAGTTGAAATAAAATTATATTACTAGCGAAATTTTAACTTTACTAATTTACACAAATCACTGTACCTGTCATGGTTACTTTGTCGACATATCAGCTACCCTACTCGTAGTACCTCCAACTGCCACCCACCCATTTAAAACTTCAATACAAATTTAAAAAGCCAATGGCATCGGTTATCCACAACTCATAGACACATCCATGAGAGTGGAAAGTAAGTAAAGCAAACAAGTCTACAAGAGAAACCCATTCACAGTAGCAAAATCTATAACTGCAGTAAAGTATTAGCCAGATTGGAATGATAATCCTCGCCAAGGCACAGACACACGTTCATGTACAAATGTATTCAATAGTAAGTACCCAGCAGCGGATATGCTGAATCATTTATTAAAATGGGCCCGCAAATATGCCTCCTGATGCAGCTTTTTGATATTCAACTATGCCTTCTACTAGGAGGAATAAAATCCGTGTTTATCTAAGGCTGACGAAAAGCTTGAAACAAATTGGCAGCTCGCTTCTTAAAGAAGGCATGATAATACCGTTCAAAAATATGTTATACGCATTTAAACTTTCCATCGCCAAGCATTGTAATTGGAATTCGTATTTACCCCCCATGTATAACCCAAACACATCAACGTGGGGAATGCGTAATGAACCTTTACATATTACCCACAAGGTATGGGGAAAATAATGGGAAATTACCCACAGCGATGGGGGAACTACAGACAATCATTACCCATTACCCACAGGGGATGGGGAAAATATTGGGTAGTTACCCACGACGATGTGGAATTACCCATCACACATGAGAATGGGTAGACGGCCTTTACCACAGAGCAATAGACAAGAGTCTCTATACATCTCCTTACGTTCTCTCGATGACGACATAAAACGGTTGGTTGGACATAAAACGGACAGAAATAAAAGAAAATGCGTATTGACGTTCAACGCAACCAACATAAAACATAATTTAGCTGTCATTAGTATCAACAGCGTAGCTGATCAAAAAGGTGCTAGGGAAATGATGTAGAATAGAAACTAAGTTTAAAAGTATTGATTGATACTAATGACCGCCAAATTATGTTTTATGCTGTTTGCATCGAACGAAACTACGTATTTCCTTATTATGCCAACCAAAGAGTAAATTACCAAAGCAACTCGAACTCGAGGCATAGAGGCTCTTTTCTATTGCTCTGTGGTATTAATCAAACACCATTTATAATTAGTTAGCTGCATGGTTTGCTCTGGTTGCTTATCACTCCCTTGTCCATCCACTTTGTTTTCTTTCATTTTCCTTTTGTTTATTCGATCAGCTGTGTCATGGATACCCCCTGCCTTTACATATTCTTAACGGCGATGGGTAATGGGAAATTAGATAAAATATCTATATCTCGTCGAATCATAGAGAAGTATATGATATTAGAATTTTCATCCCTCTCTTTACGTTCTCTCGCTGACGATGAGATACTAGGCCATTTCATCGAGTTCGAGTTGCTGTTGTATGTTACTCTTTGGTTAGACATTAAACGGACAGAAGTAAAAGGGAATGCGTATTTTAGTTCGATTCAACCAACATAAAACATAATTTAGCTGTCATTTGTATCAATCTGGATGCTTAGCGCTCTCTCGCCTTTCCATCCTATTTTCTATCACTTTCGTACAGCATACTCGATCAGCTATGTCATGGATAACCCCTGGTAGATTCGAAAAAATAAAAGAAATTAAAATCTGACTTGGTTACAATTGAATATTTTTGATATCGTTTTATAGGTAATAGCGTAGCTAAAAAAGTCAGCAAATATTTTTTTATAGAAATAGATTTTTTGTCCTCCAGGGCAATTAAAAAAAGTGAGCGATTTGTATTCTAAATAGTTTGATTTTGTAGTTTCCTTCGTTAGTAGTTGAAGGAAAATATTGTTCAATAATACATTTGTGGAAGAAATTAAATTATGTGCTACTTTTTGGATATGTAAGAAGCGGTAATTTTGTTTTTTTTTTATTTCGTATAAATTTTAAAAAAAAATTTTAATTGATTTTTTAAAAATTAACTTTTTCAAGATGAACATTTGAACAATTCTCATTTTTTGATGACAAAAAAAAAACATTATAAAATTCGATGAAACATTTTCTCATGATAAATTAGTTTAAACATTAATCTATTGGAAAAATGCTAAATCTTCTCCCCTTTGTTCCGGTTCTTTAATATTTAAGCTTTTTAAAAAGTGCTTAACATTACTTTTTTACCTGTTAGTCAAATATGAATTATTTTGTAGGAGATTATTTTTACTTTAATTAGTTAATAAATTAGTTAATAATTAATTAATAAATATTTGCAAATATCAAGCTCTTTTGATATCCTCTTTCCGAGGAATCATTGACGACTGAAACTGAAACGTAATACATCAGCCAAAAAAAGAATCATTGACTTCTTCAATTTACACGCACACTCAGGCATATTTATGAATCACTGACGGAGACAATAATGCAAAAGTACTGACAAGCACTTACGAGATAGACTCTCTCATTGGCAATAAACTCGGCAAACAAAGATAGATATATTTGGTACGCAAACACATATGTTAGAACCTGTAAAGGGTTTTCAACAGAGACGCTACAAAAGTAAGTCGATAGGGACAGCAAACGACACCATATTTTTTCCCGCTCTTTTGACATTTCTCTTCAGTAAAATTTGCCATTTCATCATGGAAAAATATACGAGCCAACAACGAGTCGAAATTATTAAAATTTTCTACCGAAATTTGGAGTCAGTGGCCTCAACTTTAAGAGCGCTACGTCCAATTTATTGGTCGTCGGCAATGAGGCTCATTTCTGGCTGAATGGCTTCGTCAATAAGCAAAATATTCGTTATTGGTCAGACAGCAATCCACACGTAATCCATGAGTCATCATTGCATCCCGAAAAAATTACGGTTTGAAGCGTTTTATGGGCCGGCGGCGTCATTGGGCCGTACTTCTTCCGTGATGATCAAGACCGGCACATTACTGTGAATGCGAATCGCTACCGTTCAATGATAACCGAACATTTTTGGCCCCAATTGGATAATATGGACTTGGAGGTAGGCGCCACAAGCCACACAGCGAATGCCACAATCAATTTATTGGAAACCAAGTTTGGCGAACGTGTTATCTCACGAAACGACCCAGTCGATTGGCTGCCTCGGTCATGCGATTTGACGCCGTTAAATTGTTACCTGTGGGGCTACGTCAAGTATATGGTTTATGCCAACAAGACAGCGATGATTGATGAACTTCGTACGAATATCGAACGTGAAATTGCAGCAGTATCGGCCGATTTATGCTTGAAAACCGTCGAAAATTGTGTTCAGCGTCTGGACTTCTGCAAGCGTGCCCATGGTGGCCATGCAAAATAAATCGAGTTCAATACATAATGGCATCGAACGTACTTTCACAGGAATAAAGAATTTCATTGGTATCTAAAACCGGTTTTGTCTTATTTAAAAAAAATCTTTTGTAGCGCTCTTATTGAAAAGTCCGTTACAACCGGCAGAAATAACAGGGAATGAGTATTTTCGTTCGATGCAACCAACGTAAAATATAATTTATCTGTCATTAGTTTCAATCAAACCATATTTAAACTTTGCTTGCTTATCGCTCTCTCGCCTATCCACTCTGTTTTCTATTCATCTGTCTTCTTGGTTACCCCTGGTCGACTCGTAAAAATAACAAATTTTTCGAGATTTTTAAGGGTTTTTCATAAAATGGTCCAATTTGTATGGAAATTTTTTTTCAAACAATTGCCAAAATAATAAAATCGCTAAAATAACCATAACATAAATATTACCATAACTCGGAAACGGTGCGCCCAATCGCAAAAATTATAACGTTTTACCTCCATAGGAGTCTCCACCCAATGGATTTATTTAATGCGGTATCACTTATTTAAAAAAATCGCTAAAACTGAAACTTTTTCAAATACAAAATCGCTAAAACGCCCATAAGTCCATATCTCGGAGACGGAGTGTCGAATCGTAGAAATTCCTTAATTTTGGAGACTTCTCATAAAGGGGTCCAATTTGGACGGATATTTTTTTTAAAGAAAGTCGCTACAATGGTTATAGCTCTGACACAGTGCTTCCAATCGCAAAAATAATACATTCTTTACCTCTGTGCGATGTTTTAACCAATGGATGTCTTTAATATGGCATCACCCTTTTTAAAAAAAATTGCTAAAACTAAAGATGCTTGAGTTTTCTAAAGCTCCAATGGATTAAAAAAGTATTATTTTACCAATTGGACGTCCCGTTTCCAAGTGTTTGGCATTTGTTTGCGATTTCCATACATTTATCTTCTGTATAAATTGGATCAGTTTATGAACACCCCTTAGAAACATAAAAAAATTTGTTATTTTTTCCATTCAACGCTCCGCTTCCGTGGTATAGACATATGGAAGTTGTAACGATTTTTTATTTAAAAATGATCTATTTTAGCGATTTAAAAAAAAGTTGATGCCGTATTAAAGACATCCATTAGCTAAATTATTATTTTCGCGATTAGCCTATTTTAGGGATTTTTTTAAATAAACTTCATGTTCTTAATAATTGTTCGGTTCAAGATCAATAACTAAATATTATTTCATAGAAAAGGCACATTTTAATAGAGATATTAAAAAGGAATGCGTGACATTGATCATTATGGTGGATGGTTGGGAATATAGCTATTTATTTTTTATATTTCTAGTAAAATGTACTTTTTCATAGAAAAGTACAGTATAAACTCAAACGGAAATAAAAATAATCTGCCACAATAATTTAACCACTTTATGAAAATCCCTTAGAAACCCGTAAAAATTAGTTATTTTTTCGATTGGACGGTCCACAGATATAGACATTGTTTTGTAATTTATTCATATTTTCGATAAAACATTATGGGAATGGGTTACCATGGATAAACTGTAAACAATTAGAGGTAAAATTTACAGCCCTACTAATGGAAGGTAGAGCGAATGATCACAGGCGTGCAGGCGACATGTTCGTAATCCATTAACAGAAAGGCAAAGTACACCCAGTTGTTCATGAAAATCTGTGCTTCTATATGTATGAAATTTGTTATAACAAAGTCAACCGAGGCAGTTAGACAGTCCGCGACCTTTTGTATGAAAGATTTCTTTTTCGGCAAATCAATGTTTCATTCCTCAACACAGTTTTTGTTATTTGGCTGCAAATATAACGTGTTTGTAGCTTGTTGCAAAAATAGTATACTTGTGTCCAAACACATTGTGTTTGCTATTCAATATTATATGTTTAAGACACAATGATTAATAGGTTATAATATATGTTGTTGAGACACGAATGTGGCTTTGTTAGTTAAAAATCGCTCAATACAAAAACGAGACAGACAACAAAGAAACAAGAAAGCGGCTAATCTTCAATGGGTGAAAACAATGACACATTTAGTCCATCGTTTTTCCAATTTGTTTTGTCTTTCCAAATAATAGATTGTTTTTATTGATGTGTTAACATCTATACGCGCGCCTCTAGGGCAGTAAACTATAAATTTAATACATACGCAAGTGTTAGGTTTGTAAGAGTAAATCATCGTTTGTTTGTTCGTTGCATGGCAGTCGGTATTGAAAGTGATTATTGGGCGATTTTCATATAATTTTCCCACGCGATTTTCTCCGGAAATTCATAGCCGATTTTATTAATTTTTGAATTAAAAAGCTAGTCCGGGTTTCGACGAAGAGTTTAGGCCAAAAATTAAGGCGATCCGATATCGGCGAGCCGAGATTTAAGTGTTTTAATTTGGAGTAATATTAAAAAAGTGTTTTGTTGATCTTCGGTTTTGTCTTATCATCGTTTGTTTGTTCGTTGCTTGGCAGTCTGTATTGAAAGTGATTATTGGACGATTTTCATATAATTTTCCCACGCGATTTTCTCCGGAAATTCATAGCCGATTTTATTAATTTTTGGATTAAAAAGCTAGTGCGGGTTTCGACGAAGAGTTTAGGCCAAAAATTAAGACGATCCGAAATCGGCGAGCCGAGATTGAAGTGTTTTAATTTGGAGTATTAATTTGGAGTAATATTAAAAAAGTATTTTATGTTGATCTTCGGTTATATCGTACGAATATAACAATGTATGTATGTATGTACAAGTGGCTGTTGCTTTGCATTCTTTGACTTTTGTGGGAATAAAACAAAAAGTATTGAGCAAGAAAATAATGACACATGTGCTTGCACTGGGTCTTTAAATAATTTTAAGTATTAATATTATTTAACTGTAACGTCATCATATGATTGAACGCTGTTTTTTATTTTCCAATGTAACATTTACGAATGTGTTCATAGAAATCGAACAGGTACCGTGTAGCAAAAAGGTGTTAACACATCGCCCGTGAGTTCGAACACTCATTGGATTTTTAGGTCCTCAAAATTGGCGTTTGTTTCAGTGACGAGCTCATCATTGGCCCCAAAGCTATTACCACCGAGCAATACGTAGCCCAATATCTAAGCTTCCTAATGTTTGCCTTTAAATATAAATGAGTATAGAACTTGCAAATATATGAATGTTTGGAGTGTGTTCCTAACATATCCATGGCTCCTGCAGAATATATTTGAGAGAATATATTAGTTACAGAGGCCGTTTACGTTTAGCCTGTATGTTTGGAACATTATCTTCATGAATTAAAGATCTGCTGCATTTTTGTTCCTTTATTATCTGTCACGTTTTTGTTTTCAGCAGTTTTCAACAAACAAATCCATACTTGGGTAGCTAAACATACTATAGTATAACTTATTATTCATTGTGTCTTCAACATGCCGTATTGAATAGCAAAGACAGTGAGTTTGGTCACAAGTATACAATATTTGGGACAAACTACAAACATGGTATGTTTGTATCCAATCAACAACAAAAGACAGATTTTTCAGAGTGTAGTGAAACCCCGTTATTTTGTAGTAATAGTGAAAATATAAGAATAGCAATCAATTGCAACGGATGATTTGTCAAAAAAAGGAGTGAGATACTAAGGGCCATTTTGTCAATGTTCGGTTAAAGTGTCTGTTTACTCATCGGCATTAAGTTATCGGAACGGCATACTGCGTGTTAATGTTTTTAATTTTTTCTTACTCCTGTCAATTTTACAGGAATTTAGATGTTATACGCTAACAACTCTGATGAAACGAATGACTCTACTTATCAACATTAAAAAATATCAGCTGGTTACCTTAATATTGGTTTTGTGCTGTGTAATTTATTCAAATTATGGCGGAAAACAATCAAAAAGACACCGTGGGAAGAATTTCTTAATCGCCGAGGGACATTTAGTTATTGACCTGGTGGAAGAATTCAAGTTAATTCTAGAAAACCAAATACTTAAATCATAACAATATCGACACGCTCCCGGCAGAATATAAAGGGTTTTTCAACAGAGACGCTACAAAAGTAAATCGATAAGGACAGCAAACGACGCCATATTTTTCCCCGCTCTTTTGACATTTCTCTTCAGTAAGGCTTGCCATTTCATCATCGAAAGATATACGAACCAACAACGAGTCGAAATTATTAAAATTTACTACCGAAATTTGGAGTCAGTGGCCTCAACTTTAAGAGCTCTACGTCCAATTTATGGTCGTCATAATCGTCCTACCAGATCAACAATTGAGCGTCTAGTGCCAAAATTTGAATCCACTGGCACAGTACAAAATGTTCCCGTGCCAGTGAGACAAAGAAGTGCCCGTAGTATCGAGAATATTGCTGAGGCTTCAGTTCAAGAAAGCCCAAATGTGTCTCTCACACGTCGTTCTCAAGCGTTGGGCATCTCTGTGACGTCGTTGTGGCGAATTTTGCGAAAAGAATTTTACAAGATCAAATTGACGCACGAACTGAAGTCGCTTGACCATCATAAGCGTCGTATGTTCGTGAATTGGGCTGAGCAACAACTTGAAAATGATTCGGATTTTCATCGGAAAATCATCTTCAGCGATGAGGCTCATTTCTGGCTGAATGGCTTCGTCAATAAGCAAATTATGCGTTATTGGTCAGACAGCAATCCACACGTAATCCATAAGTCATCATTGAATCCCGAAAAAATTACGGTTTGGTGCGGTTTATGGGCCGACGGCGTCATTGGGTTGTACCTCTTCCGTGATGAGCAAGACCGGCACATTACTGCGAATGCGAATCGCTGCAGTTCAATGATAATCAAATATTTTTGGCCCCAATTGGATAATATGGACTTGGAGGACATGTGGTTCCAACAGGACGGCGCCACAAGCCACACAGCGAATGCCACAATCAATTTATTGGAAACCAAGTTTGGTGAACGTGTTATCTCACGAAATGGCCCGGTCGAATGGCCGCCTCAGTCCTGCGATTTGACGCCGTTAGATTATTCCCTGTGGGGCTAC
The DNA here is from genome assembly GCA_963931995.1 of Phaonia tiefii. Classification (NCBI taxonomy): domain Eukaryota; kingdom Metazoa; phylum Arthropoda; class Insecta; order Diptera; family Muscidae; genus Phaonia; species Phaonia tiefii. Next base: position 241,386,006 of record OZ008368.1, read on the forward strand.
GTCAAGTCTATGGTCTATGCCAACAAGCCAGCGACGATTGATGAAGGTCGAACGAATATCGAACGTGAAATTGCAGCAGTATCGGCCGATTTATGCTTGAAAACCGTCGAAAATAGTGTTCGGAGTCTGGACTTCTGCAAGCGTGCCCGTGGTGGAAATGCAAAAGGATTCGATTTCCATACATAATGGCACCGAACGTACTTTCACAGGAATAAAGAATTTCATTGGTGACTAAAACCGGTTTTGTTTTATTTAAAAAAACTTTTGTAGCGCTCTTATTGAAAAACCCATTATTAAGCGATATATTTGGCGACAATGACTTTTTTCCGTATTCTCAAAATTTATGCCAAGCTCCACATTTCGATATACAGAGAATGTCCCTTGCATAACCACGTCATGAGCTATTAAGCAAATGAAATGGTAATAATCGAAAAAATAATACAAATCAGCTACTTGACCGAAAGTTTTTTTTCGTTTCCTGCACAATTTCCATTTTGTCGCTTAATACATTCTGCCGGGAACGTGTCGATATACTAATAACCGGCTTTAAACGGTATTTACATCTACCAAGATTTACTCATACAGTTGTAATCTGTAGAAACTGATGTTTAATTTTTAGTATAATTTTAAACTGGTGTTCATGTTGATGCAACACTGTTAGTTACTAAAAAACATGCTACCATAATAAAAACATGCACACAAAATCAACTGTTAGACAGATGGAAGCCGATCGAAAATTTTCCGACGCGTCGCCACCCCCAAATTTTTTTGAAGATCACGCCGCCGCTAATAATGGTGTCTCTTTTGGGTTCAAAATGTGAGCAGATTTTATCGGCTGGCTCGATTTGACTAACTGATCCAATTGTAAAGGTTCAGTTATTTCAAAAACATCTCAACTTTGTACAAAACTGGCAAAACCAATAGCTGCCAACTTAATTTATCTGTTGTGCCGCCGTCTTCCATAATTTTGACTCGGCGCGGAGTTTGTCTAAGCACGGAGTTGCCAACTGAAATGTGAATTTCATCTCAAATTGGATGATGGAAATGGCAAAGATTAGAGAACAAGATTATCGCTAACCCGGCCGCGAAAAAAGGCGGTGTAAATGTGTTATTAGATCTCCTGTTTACATTATCAGCTTGCTAAGTTTTAAAATGTATAAATTGAGAAAATTAAGTTCTGCTAACCACCACTAAATCGTTACGATAAAAGATAACCGGACATTGAGAGAGACATTGCCCTAAGAAGGCTAAACCTTCTTTTCATTTCGTATAAAGCTTAATACGCGATGTTGTAACGTCCCGAATATAGGGAAAACTCAGTGTAATTGAGAAACTTGTAAATCATATTTGGATATAGAGCACCTCAAACCGTTAGAAGCCTACATATATTCTAGTCGCAGGGTCTTGGCTTTATTAAAATGTTGTTGGCCTGTACAATCCAGGTAGGTGATAGCAAAATATCTGGCTCTTAAATGGAAAAAAGCGCAATAATCTTCTTTAGTTCATGTAAGGTGTCCTAAAAATTACTTTTTCCAGGTCTTCCTTTGCAGTTCTCCTAAAAGATGTATGTATATTCTGAGCAGGCCATTCACAAAGCGCTAACAAAAGAAGGGAAAACTGCAAGGGTCTCCTTCCTACGGCTCCCTGTGTTTATTTGAAATGAAGATTGAATTTATAGGTTGAGCCTTTCGACTGCTTTTGAAGGCTTGTTAGAAGGCATGGAAACCCCTGTTTTTACTGCTGGGTCTTGTATGTACTATATTATATGTTACATAAATATATGTATGAGTATACAGTTGAGGAAAATTGATGATGATGCAAATGATGTTATGCAATCGAACACAGAGTATAAAACATCGAGAATGAATTAACTTTGAATTGAAAGAAAATATAAAGATAAATGAGTACATCCTTTTTTGTGAGCAGAATTTGGTGTTGGTACTCGTACTCGTACTGCTGCTTATACATTTCACCAGGAAACAAAAAGCTATACCAGATTACAAATATGAATGAAAGTAGCAAAATTTATGAAATGTCTGTGGTGTACAGCTAGAGATGGAAATGTTATTATATTATCCCTTTAGTATATTTTGGTACTATATATTGTGCTTTTATTTCATAACAGTATAAATAGTCAAAATTTGTTAAAAACGTATTATTATAGTTTCGTCGAGGTTTCAATTCACTCCTGATAAAAATCTTCTGCAAACAACGATTATATGTCTACATAAGTTTTTCACGGTTTATTTCTCGATAGTGTCGCAGTTAAGCGTCTTGGCTATTTCCATATGAAACAAAGGGTGGTTTCGAGTGGGTAATTGAACCCACTTTCTTATGTAGAAGAGTACAGGATGATAACCAGTGAGTCCCCAACGGTCACATTAATTCGATTATCAGAGAGACTTATCTACGTCAGTATTTTATCAGACAGCATGGAGTTACTCATGTCCTTGGAATCAATCTTACTTAACTCAACATAAACCCAGACGTGCCGCCGTATACCTATGAACGCAACGACTCAGCAGTACAATATTCAAGTTTCACAAGTTTTTTGGATCAGGGGCATGCCTTTGACACTGCATGATATGAACATACTTAGGGTTCACTTACCATTTCAACATGAATTACGAATTGATGTCAATGTCAGCCTTATCGCAACCCGGAGTAGCCAATGTACCATCGTAGGCATGATACCTAATTTTCAGCTAACAACTCTTCCACAAATAAACCAATATCAATGAGTTATTTTCACTCCTCTCTCTATGTGGTATTGTCACAGTTTCCGACAATGATTTCTTAAAAGTATCTGGCACTCTTGTACAACCCTATAGTGTTTCCACACTGAAAGAAAATCTTTACATCAAATCGATGATAGTTGTTCATCAATTACTCTCCCTTCAATTGATAACAAATTTCAATAACTCATGGAAAAGGTTAATTAGTTTAAAGATTGTGCGTTTCTTCACCTTTTTCAGCATCATTGAATTGATGATCGTTTTTTGATCAGTCTTCATCACTGGACTTTAGAAATAATTAGTGGGATCGATTCAAAATATGGACGTAGCATTGAACAAATAAAGAGCAATAGGAAAAAAACTAGTAGAAAATTGAAAATAGATATACAATGGAAAATAGTGCTATATCCATGCTATGAGCATTTTCTATGTGGTCTTATACCTTGTTTATTTGAATTTCATTTTTTTACAATGAAAAATAGTTCAAAGAGTTTGGCTACACATTATCACACAATTTACATCAAAATGGTGACCAATTTACTTCAACTTGATGACAAACGTACATCAAGTTGATATAAAATTTACATAACGCTGTCGTTGAATCAACATAAACTATTGATGAAAGTGTAATGAAATGTTATCCATCAATGGCCGTCTATGTTGCAATGGTTAGTGTGCGCGCCTCTTGTACATGAGATCCTGGGTATGATCCCTGCTCTGACCACCTTAAAATTTCTTTCGGCGGCGGTCACCTCGAATAGTGACGGCGACACTATCGGGTATTTAGCCATGAAAAAGTTTCAGAAAATAACGTTTGGAATCGGTGTAAAAACTGTAGGTCCCAATCAGTGAGTATAAAGCTTTAAAGCGCAAAGCTCACTGGTTGTGAGAAACTGTCCCCAATTCCTTCATGGGATATAATGGGAATTCATTTTCTCCATCAATTCAATGAAATGTGTCGTAGGTTGGGAAATGAGGAAATGGAGTTCATAAATTTAATGAAGCTTTATCTTTTAGTGCAAGGAAACTTGATTCTTTTTCAATAAATATATTTTCGCTTTTTTTTACATTTTTTTTTTCACATTTAACGCGTTTCAGCTGAAACGCCTTATTTCCATACAAAAAAAACGCAAACATTATGCTCTTTTTACTGTAGTTTGTTTGAAACCGCAGTAAAAATGAGAGAGAGCACAGTGTTGTACTCCAATAGTAGTTAAAAAAAGGAGTAAAATGAAAAAATTTCCATTGCTGGTTCAAAGCAAATGTCAGCAAAATGAGGGAAAACAAATCTGTTTGTTTACATTCAGTTCTGTTTACATTCAGTTCTGTACATAATTTTCAATTGAAAGTTTAAAAAATCAACTGAAATTTAAAAATTCTATTTGGAATTTAAAATACATCAACTGAAATTGAAATATTCTATAATATCATGAAAAAGCTTCTCAAAATACCGTTCGGAATCGGTGTAAAACTGTAGGTCCCAATCAGTGAATGTAAAAACTACAAAGCGCACATCTCATTTGATTGTGAGAAGCTCTCCTCAATCCCTTCATGGGATGTTATGGAGCACCATTTTTTTGACAAAAGTCAAGTGAAATTTAAAAAGCATCAATTTAAATTTAGAAGACATTGATTGATATTGAAAAGGTATCAATTGAAATTTAAAAGAAAACAATAGAAATTTAAAAAATTAAAATTAAAATGTAAACCTAGTCAATTTAATTTTGAAACACATCTATTGAAATTCAAAACGCATCAATTGAAATTTTGAATGACATCAATTAAAATTTAAGAGACATCAATTTAAATTTAGAAATCTTCGACATAAAATCGGTAAATAATTTTTAAATTTCAAGATTTAATTGATGTCTTTTAAATTTCAATTGATGTGTTTTACATTTCAATTGAGATATTTAAAATTTAAATTGATGTATTTAAAATTTAAAACAGATATTTTAAATTCCAATTGATATACATATTTTAAATTTAAAACAAAATTCTCAAATTTCAGTTGATATTTTTCAAAATTGAATTGATATTTTATAAATTTCAATTGGAAATGATGTAATCTGTGTCAAGTTGTATGATATTTTAAGTGTCCCTGAGGACTTTTTATAAAGACAATTAGCACATTTTCCTCAACGAAGTTTCATCATATCATCGATACCAGCCTTTGGATTTGCTTAATTTGCCTGCCCTCTCTGGTTATAGGGATAAAGGCTATTCACGACTTCTGTCCGCAACTTAGCGTGTATGCGTATGTTAGACATGAGACATCCAATCCTATAGTTATGATTTCACAACAGAGAACCTGACGTAGATCGCGAGAATTGTGGTCGGTACTTTTCTTACAAAATACCATAATATACCATCACTACTCTACTATTTTGATAGATTTACGCATGTAAAATGCTCCCATACAATTTCCAGAAATGTAAAGAGCACAATACGTCCACAGATAGATAAACAGGATGATGCTAAGTAATTATTATTGAATGTAATGAATTTTCTGAAATTTCCAAAGAATACAACGGTCAAGGAAACATAATGCCTAGCATTCAAATCAAATGCGTTTATGTCGCTGTCCGTCCGCATTTTCATTTATAAAATGAAAAATGTTTTATTTTAATCTGCATGCGTAGAGTTGAATAGAAATCCTTTTTCAAATATTAATGGATATCAATTAGAAATGTTCTGGCAATATCTACATGTTTTTATGGATGTCTTTGCTGGACCTAAAATGATTGAATAGCACATCAATTTTCATAAAACCTTAATAATATTCGTACCATCTGCCTGTATTAAATTTGTGGCATTATTGTTGGTTGCTCGCTTCCTGCCGAAGATATTGGAAAAGTTATTTTTTCCAAAAATGTTTGCAATTTTCAATTATGACTACGCAGTCATGTGTGTGATAAGAAATTTGCCCTCAAAGATGTAGGCAGAAAACCAATATAAATCACTTAGGCAACAATGGAAATAATTGCATTGAAATTGAATTGAATGGATGGATAGTAAATGTAGTAGCTATTTGTGGTTAGTCGATATCTCATTAGAAACACAAGGGGTCTAATTATATTTGAATTACGCAAGAAAATGTGGTTCTATAGTAGGAGGTAATAAAGTGTGGAACATTTAAAATTTGGAATTTCCTTATTTCGAAGCAAATGGTCCATTTGACATTTATGAAGTGACGGGTTATTAGTTAAAATTTAGAAATTTTCGAAATGGGTCTCTTTACGCTTGAAGAAAATTGCGAAATATTAAAAAACTTTCCTAAACACGCTGAAAAAATGGTCTCTGCAACATATTCTCCCAAACATATTCTGCAGGAACCAAGTCGATGTTAGGAACAGACTAATAACATTAATATGTTTGAAACTCCCAAACTCACTTTTATTAAAATGGAAACTTTAGAAAGGTTTGCCAGTAAACATGTATGGTTTTATGTGGAAACATATGCGTGTTTCATCCCAAACATCCATATACCTACGTGGAAGCATTGGCGTGTTTACTCCCAAACGTCCATATACTTACGTGGAAACATGTACGCATTTCCTCACAAATATAACAGAACAAATTTTCTTTTTTATTTGATTTCAATATTTATTTTACTATTTTTGTTTTTTGAATTTAATGATTTGAATATTTAATATTATTTATTATAAATAATTTTGGCAATATAAATCAACATTTATAACCAATTAATACAAAAATCGAAAGGTTTGAGACGTCCCTTTTTTCATTTACTTGCATTGAATGCATTATTTGTTTTCTTTCGGGAAATGAGAGTCTGCTGCTCTCTTGCCTCTCATCTCATTCTTTCCTCTCAGGATTTTTCAGAAGGTTTCAACTTCGAGCAAACGCTACAAACTCGCTACACAAACAATACTTTAAACTTATGGGTATACAAAGGTCGGTCCTGTAAACTAAGCGCGGTTTAAATACTGTGTATATTTTTACTAAATGGCTCGCCGCTCTCATTTTCGCAATTAAGGCTCGGACTGACAAAAACAACCAATGAGTGTTCGAACTCACGGGCGATGTTTTGTTACACGGTACCTGTTCGATTTCTATGAACACATTAGTAAATGTTACATTGGAAAATAAAAAATAGCGTTCAATCGTATGATGACGTTTCATTTAAATAATATTAATACCTAAAAATATATAAAGACCAGTACAAGCCCATGTGTCATTATTTTCTTGCTTAATATTTTTTGTTTTATTCCCACAGAAACCAAAGAGAGAAAAACTAAGAGAGAGAGAATGAAAAGTAACACACACATCTAAATAAACATACATTGTGTCATGGTCATAGGCTTACGAGTAGCCAGACTTCGTCTTTTAAGACAACCATTCACTGCCGCTACATCAATACCATCACACTTATTTTCAGGCAGAGACTATTGTTGTACAACAACCACATATTATTCTCAATGCTAACGCAACATAGCTTAGACGTAGATAACTCTGTGTGTTGTTTGCATGCGTTGACTTTGTAGGATAAAACCCTATCCGTACCTATAGATGTTAACACATCAATAAAGCAATATTTAGCTCACTGAAGTAATATTTTTTGTTTTGACATAAACAGAGCGACGACAAAAAGTATTGAATAATATAGAGAACTTATTGCACTCTGTTTCCGCTTTCTTGGTAAAAGTCTGAGTAAAATATCACTAACGAGTATTATTCTCTTTATAGAATATTTCAACATAAATGCACCATTTCGACACTGTTATTACATAAAACAATACAAAAAGCATAACTGTTTCAAAAGGCATCAATTTTTCACATCAAAATTATGAGTAGACGAAGTTATGACAAAAATAGAGCAACACGTTTTAAATCATTCGCCAGTGCTTTTGAGTCATACACTTCGTTCCATGAGTTCTCTATATACTATTCAATACTTTTAGGCGACGACGGCCTGCTTGTGTGTTCGCTGCCGCTATATCAATACCATCATACTTTTTTTAGGGCAGAGACTATTTTTGTGCAACAACCACGTATGTGAGGCTAACGCTGTGTGTCGTTTGCATGTGTTCACTTTGTGTGTTGTTTGCATGTGTTCACTTTGATAGATTGCCCTACTCGTGCCTATAGATGTTAACACATGAAAAAGGAATTTATGTTGTTGCTATTTTCAGTATCTTCCATCAAAATCGTTTTTCACTTTTGTATCACACATTTATACGAAAGTCATATATAGAAAAACCAAAGAAAAATCACAATCAATTTAACCGTTCGAGCCCCTTAATTATTATTTTTTACCGATCACAAATATTTTTTTCTAAGCGCCGACCAATCACATTTGATATGCACGATCCGTTCAACCATTGACAGATGAACGTAATACGTTAAAATAAGACACACTCACTTCATCTGCAATTTGCACAAACATACAGGAATATTTATGAATCACTGACTCAAAGAATAATGGAAAATAATTTCTTCTGTGAATAATCTCTGTCTGTCCCTCTTTTATTCACTTTTATTCAAAGAGCATAAACAATGCAACAAGCACAGCTGAATTTGTATCACAAACACAAATATATTTGGATCACAAACACATATATTTTAATCATTGTGTCTCCACCAAGAAATATTGATTAGCAAACACAAAAACCCAAGAATAATAAAAGACAGATTTTTTAGCGTGTAATCCAAAAATTTTTCCACAGGATGCTTATTTAGTCTACCAAGCGCATTTCCTATACTCTGTCCGATTGACTACTGAATACATTAGAGTAAAATGCAACAGATGTAACAAATTCTCATTTCATTTGGAATTTATACACGCATTTAGGAATTTTTATGAATCATGCTAAAATACAGCTACACACATACAACTTTGACTGTGAATAATCTCTCCTTGTACCTCTTTTATAATCTTGCTCTCAATTGAGAGTAACTAGTGCAACAAACACAGCTGTATGTGTATCCCAAACACAGCTATACTTGCGTCACAAACACATATATTGTAATATATTACACATTGTGTTTCCAACATGTAATATTGAATAGTAAACACGTTGTGTTTGGACACATGTATTCTATACTTGTTACAAGCTCCAACAACACATTGTATTTGCATCCAAACAAAAAAAGAAAGGTTTTTCAGTGTGCAATATTCTGACTCTTCAACGCAAATTGTAGTAAATCTACGAAATAAAATCGATATATATAGAGCAGTGGTAGGCAAAACCGCACGCACGCACACAAACATATTATGTGCTTGTGTGCGGTCGCAAACGCACAGGCATAGACTGATGCATCGAATCAAACATAGTTGTTGTGTACATGTGAGTTGCCGATCGTGTGTGTATGAAAAATACGATTATTGTCTGTCTCCCGAGGCTCTGGGTTGGTTACCACTGATATAGAGTGTCATCAGCGCAGTTGGTTGATCAATTTGTGAAGGAGCTCGTCAATCCCGGTATTTATTGCACAAAATAACTCGATTTCTTGGACATTCAGTTCGTTTAGTGGAAAATATTGCCACTGTAGCTGAAAATGTGCTCGAACAGCCAGCAGCCTCAACTCGCTACTACTCGCAGCATACTTGAACATTTGTCGCTCTTCTTTGCACAGAATTTTGGCCCAAAGACCTCGGTATGAGGGCTTAGAAGCTTCGTGACCATCCGATGCGTTTTCGTTTCTCTGAATGGGTTGAAGATCGTTAAGCTGAAGATGAGTATTTTTACCGAAAAATCGTATTATCTGATGAAGCTAATTTTCACCTCGGTAGTTACATTAACAATTAAAATTGTCGCATTCGTTGCTCGCAAAATACACACGTCGTCGACGAAAACCCGAGGCATCCACAACGAGTTACTGCTTGGTGCAGTTTTTGGCATGGCGGCATATGGATTTATTTTTCTTCAAAAATGAGCAAGGGACCGCCGTTACCGTCAATTGCGAGTGTTACTGAGCCATGCTCAGTGATTTTTCATTCGAAATGGTTTCAACAGGACGGCGCTACGTGCCACACAGCCAACGTTACAATCGATTATTTGCACACGGCGTTCAAAAACCTCATAAAGAGCCGAAACTCGGAAATCCATTGGCGTTTTGACCCCATTAGACTATTATCTCTAGAGCGCCGTGAAATACAAATGTCACGCCAACAATCCTGAGTTCATGGAACTCTTAAACCATGAAATCAACACAGTTGGTCACAAGGGAGAGGCGCAAACAATCTAAAGTGTAGTGAAAAATTGGATAGATGGAATGAGGTACTGAAAATTAAGTCGTGGAAGCCGCTTGAACTATGTTGTGTTTCATTTAAAATGTTGGGCCTTACCAATAAAATCATAATTTTGCAAAAAAATATCTGCTAGAAGTTTTTTATAACGAAATTAAATTCTAAATTGTACATGGCCCACCCTTTTATTAAGCCGTTTAAGGAGAAATACCTACACTCTGAAAAGCCCCGAATCTGTAACGAATTCATCCAAACATATTCTGCAGGAAACATGTATATGTTTGGAACACACAACCAAATATTCATATATTTGCAAGTCCTAAACTAATTTTTATCTAAATGCAGACATTATCATGTTTACTTGCAAAGATGAATACTTTTACATGAAGGCACATGCGTGTTTCATTCCAAAAATCCGTATAGTACTTACATCGAAGCATTCGAACGATAGACGACTGAATGTGTAAAAATAAAATGCAATACATCAGTCAACATAAGATGCGCTAAATGCATTTACACACGCATTCAGGAATACTGATGAATCACTGACTGAAAGCATAATGCAAAAGTAAAGTTTCACACTTGCAATAACGTTAACTTAGGCTGAGAGCAACATCTCATTGTCCCTCTTTTATTATTTAAATTTAGCGACGAAAACATAGATAGCGACAAAAACAATTACGCAAACCAAACACATGTGTATTTGTACTACAAACAAAGCTGTATTTGGATCACAAACACATATATTATAATATGTTAATCATTGTGTCTCAAAAATGTAATATTGAATAACAAACACAATGTCTTTGGACACAAGTATACTACATTTGCGACAAGCACCAAACACGTTATATTACGCAAACCAAACACATGTGTATTTGTACTACAAACAAAGCTGTATTTGGATCACAAACACATATATTATAATATGTTAATCATTGTGTCTCAAAAATTTAATATTGAATAACAAACACAATGTCTTTGGACACAAGTATACTACATTTGCGACAAGCACCAAACACGTTATATTACGCAAACCAAACACATGTGTATTTGTACTACAAACAAAGCTGTATTTGGATCACAAACACATATATTATAATATGTTAATCATTGTGTCTCAAAAATGTAATATTGAATAACAAACACAATGTCTTTGGACGCAAGTATACTACATTTGCGACAAGCACCAAACACGTTATATTTGCATCCAAGCGACAAAAGTAATACCTTTTTCAGCGTGCACATCTCTAACAGTTTCATACAGACTGCTGCTCTTTTAAAATGCAATGCTGCTGTACTGGGATGATTCGAAAAATAGTTTTGATGTGTCACCATCTTGCCAACGTCTTTCATCTGGTAAGTGCCAAAGACTTAAATATCATCATCATACAGATCACAAAGATCTATAAAGTCAAAAATTTGGCATTAGATCTGTACAATCTGCAAACCATCAGACTACTTTATATCAGGCATTTTTACTGGAGGTGACGAAACCCCACAGTGCTTACATCCATTATATTACCTTAAAGTGTTTACAGCTAAATCGTTGACGGTTAAATCCGGTAGGAAAAATCCGTGCCTCCAAAAATAAAATTCCCACAGTTCAATAGTTGTGAGTAATTTTTTTCCAAATTGCACTCAAAATGTATCCCCAGCGCCCATCCCATATTACCATAGATCCGAGGCTCTATTTCTGAGAGAAATAAAGATTAGTTTTTACTTAAATACGTTTAACATAGCGCCGTAGCCTGACAATTCCATACCATAGTGGTTTAGCCTGACTATTCCACCATATCCACTTCGGTTGACTATTCCACGAATTCCAGTTATCAACCGATGTAAATCCGATTCCAGATCAAGTTCCGCCCATCGAAGTAACGGGTCCGCCAAATAACTTTTTTTTTTGAAAATGCTATAAAAAAAACCACTGAATATTTTCTTAAATTTCTTTTTTTATTTGAAAGCACGATCCTTCCGGTTAATAATGGAAAATAATTTCATTCAAATGGCTGCCCCGGCTGACCATGCAGTAGCCTACACGATCGGTCCAATTTGTAAGCACATTATCGATTGTGTGCAGCTGTATTTCACCAATGGCTTCACGAATATTGTCCTTTAAAGCGTCAATTGTCTCTGACTTGTCGGGGTAACACTTATCTTTGAGGGCACCCCACAAATAATAGTCCAACGGTGTCAAATCGCAGCTCCGAGGTGGCCAAACGACATCAGCACACAAGATAACGAACATACGGAGCTGACGGTGCTTCTCTTCTTCCAAAATCCGTACGCAATTTTCGCACACATTCTGCAACATTACCATGATTTTCATAGTAATGTCGCAATATTTCCCAGCGTTGTTTAAGCGTATACACAACCATATTCGTTCAGCGGAAGGATAAAACTAATTATCTGTCAAATCATACATGAGCTAAGTGTTACCATTCACGAAATAAGCACTAGTTGAAAAAAAAAACGTTAGATGGCGGACCCTTTATAAGACGCCCGTACTGAAGGACGAATCGAACCGGTCTTAAACCATTCTCAGCTAATTCAATCCCGATTCACTGCATGTGCAATACAAAATATTCACGATTACACTGTATTTTTTAAGTCATATAAATATAAACATATACGGACACCACTACGTGATAAAAGACAAGAAAAAGACCCGTGTCTTTCAGGTTTGCCCAAAGTCATGCACTTTTTTTATGGGCCCCCAAAGATTTGGGCCCTCGGTGTCATTTTTGTAAAAAAGTAATCATTTGTTCGCTTGGAATTTTGACCTACTCTCTGTTCAAAATTCAAGGAAACTATCAACTACAGAAGTGTACACTTCCTAGGAATGATTCTTAACATTGTTTACTGCAACATTGAGATACTATGCTATCTTACCGACTGCAGCAGCACAGGCAAGGCAGTAAGCTAAGCACACGCAACAAGGGACGCAGCACACAATATAAGAATCATTACTAAGAAGTTCATATGTTCTAGAAAGTTGTTTACTGAGATCTTAGGTACATTCTTGTAGTTGATTCTTTCTTTGAATTTTGAACGGTTTGCTACCTATGGACCTGAAATTTTTTTGCGATTTCGACCTTGAAGTTGAAGGTATTTTGATTTTATATGTTAACAATTTTCATTTTTTATGACAAGAGCCAACACTTTCTCTAAGAGAGTAATTTCAAATTCCAAACGGTTTGCAAGATATGAGCCTGACAAAATGTTCACTTTTTTGCAAAAATTACACCGAGGGGTCAAAATGACATCGTTGGGGGCCCATAAAAAAAGTCCATGACTTTGGGCAAAACTGGGAGACACTTTTCTTTTTTTTTTCTTTTATTACGTAGTGGTGTCCGTATATGGTTATATTTTTTCGTGTTGCACTGTGCTATCCAAAGCAGTGTTCCCAAAGAGCATTTCCACCAATCCCCAGACGTATATTCTCAACTATTCCCAGAAGAGTGTTCTCAGACAAAACCCAACGTACTGTTCTCAAACCATTCACAAAAGGGTATTCTCAACTGTTCCCAGAATATTGTTGTAATAGCGTTCTCAGAAGAGTCCTCCAAGACAGATCCCAAAAGATCGTTATCCAGCCATTCCCAGAAGGGTGTTATGAACCATTTCAAACCATTCCCAGAAGAATGTTCTCAGACCGAAACCAAAGGAGAGTTCTCTAACCATTCCCAGAAGGATATTTTTAACCGTTCCCAGAAGACTGTTCCCAAATCATTGCTGGAAGAGTGCTCTCCGACCGAACCCAAAAGAGTGTTTTCAAGGCATTCACGGAAGGGTGTGCTCAACCGTTCCAAACCATTCCCAGAAGAATGTTCTTAGCTCGAAACCAGAGGAATGTTCTCAAACCATTCTCAGAAGGATATTATCCACCGTTCCCAGAATACTGTTGCCAAACCATTCCTAGAAGAATGTTCTCAGATCGAACCCAAAGGAATTTCCTCAACCCAGTTCCTGAAGGGTATTCTGAACCATAACCAGAAGAGTGTCGTCAAACCGTTCTCAGCAGAGAGTTCTCAACGTGTGAATCAATTGATGTTGTTTCTTAAAATTAAATTCATAAGAATACCAATAAAGAATCTGAATTCAAAGCTCAGAGATGGGTAAACCATTCGGTTTTTATTTCGGTAGGTGTAGTGGATCCTGTCGAAAGTCCCAAGATATGACTGAGCGTACCTCCACGTTACAATTTTTAGTAGTGTTTGACGGATATTACTGGCAGTGATGCTGAGTGCACCGAACGAAAATATGCATTCCCTTTTATTTATGTTCGTTTTATGTCCAACCATAGAGAAACATACAGCAGCAACTGCAATTCTATAAGAATTTCATCTTCCTTAGTAAGCGCACGATAACGATAGGAGCGAGATTGAATCTCATATATGTTGAAATGTGTGGCATAACTTCCTGAATCGTTGTCAGATCCAATGTGCAGTAAGATTCTAGATATTGTCTCCTACACACACAAAATGGCGGGTGGTAGCATATGAGATGTTCAACAACCTCGCCTCTTCCTTCTCCACACAGCTTCAGCAGTAATCATGAGCTTAGAATCCAAGTTTGGAGCGTGTCTGCTAATTAAACAGTGTCCAGTAATCACAGTTACTAGAAAAGATATTCTTGTCTGGGATTAAATGTCAAGTTTAGCGTACGATTCAGGTCATATCTTGGTCATACTTGCCTGGTGAATCAGCATTTTATGCCTCAACACGATCTACCATTCTCATGTCAGTGAACTTTGGTTTTAAACATAAGCTTGCATCTAAAAAGGGCAAATTCAACTGCTTCGTATCCAAAGGAGCAGGTAAGAAGCACCCTAACCTCGCAAGCTCATCCGCTCTATGGTTACCTGCAATGTTCGTGCTGGGTCATTTCATTTAAAAGTGCACGGCAGTTGTCGGCAGTTCTTGAATGCAGGAATAAAGATTACAGTGATTTTATAGCTGCTTGATTGTCCGAGTAGATGTTGATACCCCAGGCGGAATGACGTTTCGTCCCAGCCAGAGAGCTGAAACTTCTCTGTGAACCATGACTCCAGCCTGAAAGAAACTACAAAGGTCTGGTAGCGTTTTAGGCGGACTTCTTCCCCACTTTATAATATAGTTTGAAGGTATCAGTGTGGAATCTAAATACCCTTTAGTATCTGGAGAATTATGTAGTATATGAGGTAGCCTAGACATGATTGATTAAAGCTTAAACTGTTACCAACACTAAGCGCTAATTTCTACTTCCGAAATAGATGAATATACAATTGGTTGCAACTGTTTTTTATTAATACTCTCCTCCAAAATATCCGAACATCTAAAACATTCTCAAGTTTGTTAATCTCAACAACAATATCACTAAAAATTCCTGCGCTACAAGAGCTGCCGTAATTGCTAAAAACACAATCCTTTATTTTTCTAATTTCTCTTAAATTAAATTAAAATAAATTGCAAAAGAATTTCACATATGTACACACAATCAAATTCTCTTCTATTGCTACACACGAGAGCGTCGATTATAAGGATTCGCAATAAGTAAATACACAGATGAAATGGATGTTGCAGTTATTTTCTACATGTAATTGTAGACAAATCCAAAATGCTTGAAACATTCATTAGTTGCGAAAAACAATTTATACGTACAATACTCACCAGATATCTGCTATGTAGTACGATATTTCTATACCTTCCTGTATGTGCAAATACCACATTATATTGTATGGAAATGTAAAATATGCATTTGCTGCTATTTGTACTCGTAGAAATTTCTAAGGAAACCATAGAGTTAAATGTACATGCGTAGCAATGTTTGTAACTGTATTCACCAGCATTGATGTTCTAAGTCTAATGGAAGTGGCAGTTATATTTCTCGGAATCCCAGAGAAAAATTTGATTAATTTTCTGAGCTGCCTAGGTTGAATGTCATTGATATAATTATTTATTGACAACACTGTGCGACAGCCAAAATCAGCGGGGGTTCTGACTACTGGGAAAAGTTATATCGGTCAAAAAAAAGTGAAACGTGTTGCAGCGTTTCGCTGGGTCACGTCTAACAATTGAGATATATAGATTTGAATTTAGTAAGTATCATATAGGGGAATTTGTCGCTTTTGGCGCTCTTTTGTTCGACATAACACGAGAACGACTAGTCCGATTTTGCTGCAACAAACTTAAAAATATTAATAATTATAATTCATCTATCTATCTACTGGGAAAAGTTATATCGGTCAAAAAAAAGTGAAACGTGTTGCGGCGTTTCGCTGGGTCACGTCTAGGAATCGAGATACATATATCGATTTGAATTTCGTATCATGTATAGGAATTTGTGACATTTGGGGCGTCTTTGGTTTGCCATAACTCGAGAACGACTAGTCCGATTTTGCTGCAAAAAACTTAAAAAAATTAAAAATTATAATTCCTCTAATCCATTAATATACTGTTTGTCTACATTATCAACAGTTTTGTAGTTATAAATAAATTTACGAAGAAAAAAATAATTTTTTGTCTAAAATAATAAAAAAAAAATATTTTCAAAAATCATGAAAAATCCAAAACGGGAAAAGTGTCCAGTCTTATTACTTTCGCTTAAAGATACCAAACCTATGAACACACTGAGACCCAGCTCATGAAACCCGTTGAACGCGTTTAGCTTTTATTCATAATTAAGTAAAAGTATCTCATTTTGACAAGAATATTAATTTTTTGTTTCATTGAATACACTGTGCTACAGTTAATTGGTTTCGGGCCTCAAACAAACGACAAAATTGTGAAAGTACTTAGACGTGGTATCACAAAACCCCTCTCGGTTTGCCACTATGTGTAACTTTTTTTTTACAGGTCGAAGAAAATGTTGGAGGTGGGTCGGCGTCCTATTTCGGATTTTACTTCAATAAATCCTAAACAGCTTGAAATATTGCATTACATCCTGTGACAATTCCCTGTTTTAATAGTATACAAATTATAAGCGAAAATTTTAAAAAATTTAAAATTTTTGAAATGGTACAATCATTTTGGAACTTAAAATTTAACAATATTATTAAGTGTATTAAGCACTACAACTTTGTGGAAGATATTATTTGTAATTTATTAAATATTGAATACATACAGGTGAATATTAAAAGAATATGGTTAATCGCAGCATTTCTACTCCAATTATGGAGCTCTAAATATAATTTTTATTGATTAGTGTATTTAGAAAAATTATCAAGAAATTTATAAGCTACAATCCATCTGAAGACAGCTACCGCACTTTATTTACCGTTAGGCAAGAAATAAGAAATGTCAAAACGCATTACAAATGTGCAATTTTTCATGACGTTTCGTGAAATAATCGATTAACAGTGTACTTTTCCTCAAAAATATATCTGAGGGAATTGTGAAATTGGAAAATAGCTACAATATTGTCAAAGGTTGTAATGCAATATTTCAATTTGTTTAGGATTTATTGAAGTACAATCTGAAATAGACCCCTGACCGATGTCCAAAATTTTTTTCCGGCATGTTAAAAAAAATTGTTACGTATAGGGGCAAACAAAATTGAAGTTAACTGACTGATTAAAAACAATTGAGGTTTTCCCAGATGAAGAGAGATCCTCATCCAATACAGACTCCGAACAAGAAGCCGAACCACACCGCAAGAAAGTGAAGGGAATAAACGAACGAAAATAAATTTATGCGTTCATCGTTTTGTATGATCTATGTATCAATTTTTTCATTGGTAATGTGACTGTTAGCGACAGTAATAAGACTTTTTTTCCGCGATTTTAAGAATCTTGGAGCGAATTAAATATTTTTCCGGCAGCGCTTTATCAATGATACTACAAGCTAGTACGTATCACAAACAAGTTTAACGCGTAAGACGAGCTAAGAGAAACTCGTGGATGACCTTCTGAAAATCAATAGAATACACTTATAAGGCATGAGGCTACCCAATATAGTAGCGCACACCAAGTGGATGATAGGGTACCTGAAATACATTGCTGTGGAGAATCTGCAGCGGAGCTCTCACTTTCCTGGCAACTCGCTGAACAGGTGAGCATTTGCCACTGAAAATGTTATAAAATCCAGTATTAAATGCACCATCAGTAGCTTCAAATGATGAAACAACTTCATTGCAGCAATGAAACAACTTCATTGCAGCAATAAATCTAATTCATAGCAGCAATGAAACAAATTCATATCAGCAATGAAACGAATTCATATAGCAACGATTCATATTCATGGCAACAATGAAACAAATTCATAGCAGCAACTAAACATATTTCCGCAACAACCACAGCTTTCATCACAGTGACGAAACATTTTCAGTTGTTGAACACAATTACGTAAAGTGAATGAAATCGTACCTCAGCTTACATTCGATGGCAAACGTTTTTTGGGGCGCCTAATATTGTCATGTCTGTGACGAAGCTTTACCGTTCAGTGTATAGGATGCCAGATGGCTGCACGCTTGCCATCAGTTTAAGGCAACTGCCACAGTGGGGCACAGTCCTTGGTTGGTTGGTTGGTTGAAAAGGCTGCAAGACAGCACGCTGTCTAGCACACTTAGGCTAAAGAAACCCATTATGATACCTGCAGTTTCCTCTATAGCATCAATAGGTTTAGCCAATTGCCCTTTCAAGGAATTTGTCTATATGACCTACAGGAATATCCTAACTAAATGTGTACCGAATATCCTACTTCTCAGTCCTGCCAGAGCAGCGCAATCCAAGAGAAGGTGCTTCGTCGTTTCCTCGTCCTTTTCCATGCAGCATCTACAGAGAGTGGAGTTTCTAGGTCCCAATCTTAGGGCGTGGTTTCCTACAAGACAATGTCCCGTAAGTGTTCCTATCATTGTGGATAACCTGCCTCTCGGCAAGTAAATCAGTTGTCTGGTCCTCTTCCTGTCCACCTGTGGCCAGAGGACCCTAGCTTGTTTGCAAGTTGAAGTAAGTATCCACTTGTCCTTGATCATATTATCAGCCCACTGCCTGATCTGCAAACGGCAGGTCGAGATTGGTATACTAACACCTTCTTTTGCCGGAAGAACCTGTGCCGTAGTGCCCTGTCTAGTTAACGCATCCGTTGCGCAATTGCCTGGAATGTCGCTGTGTAACGGTACACAGATGAGCCTGATGTCAAAATACTCTGCCATCACCCTAAGTGAAGAGTGGCATTCTTTCACCGTAAGGGACGTAGCAAACATGGCTTCCAGGGATTTATGGCAGCGTGACTGTCCGTGAGGAAACATTTCCCACAAATTCGAAGGCGGATCTACTATTTTATCAAAAGGAGTGAAATGAGGACCTCTACTCGGATTGGTCAAAAATAAATTGTCAGGTTGGGCATTGCGCATAATTGAGTGCCAGGGCACAAGGACATTCCGGGGAACAGCAGAGCGGATGAGTCTAGGGATGAGACTAGGCTACCTTACATGTTGCACAGTTATAGGCAAGATTTGCCATTTACCTAGCGACTTGTAAGTATATCCTGCAAGATCGCTCCAAAGTGGTGATGCTGCAGAGGTAAACGAGATATAGATTCTGTTTTTACATACTTACTTACTTAGGTGGCCTCCAACAGACTAGAGGGATTATGGCTTTTACTTAATGAGTATAACATGTTTCTCCACCCTACCTGATCTTCAGTTTTTTTCCTGCAGTTGGTAACACCAAGCTCTCGCAGGCAATATTCCACCTGGTCTTTCCAGAGGAGTCTTGGTCGTTCTATTTTTCAACGTCCTTCGAGTAGGTCTTCGAAACCTTTCGCACTGGTTCATTCAGATCCATTCGACTGGCATGGCCCAGGCAAAGTAAATGCGTTGTTTTGATACGCATAACTACGTCGATGTCGGGATACAGATTATACAGCTCGTGGTTCATTTGTCTCTCGAAGACTCCGAGAGATGTTTCATCACCATGCGATATGACCCAGGATTCTGCCTAAGAGAGGCTGTATGATAGTCTGATACACTTGCAACTTCATGTCTCGAGAGAGGGTCTTATCGCTGAAGTGCTTCCTTGGCCCGAAATATCTCCTGTATGCAAGCACAATTCTCCGCTTGATGTATAGGCTGACTTTATTGCTGCTGGTCTGAGGTAAATAAATTCGTCCACTACCTCGAAATTATAATGGTTTTCAACATTCATCTTCTCATCCAATTGGGTGGATGTTCTGCTTGTCGAAACAAGTGATGTTGATTTCTCCTCGTTTACTGCCAAGCCAACGTTTGCTTATTCCTTCTCAGACTTCTCACAGATTTCGCCCAATGATGACTGTTTTTATTCGTGTTGCCGGCAGCTTTAATCATGATGAGCAAAATTATTATGTCGAAGAGATCACATGATAGGGTGTGGACTTGCCTGAGGTCTCGCCTCGTACTTACTGGTTCGGAGAGATCCCTAACAAACTTTAGTGAGGATTTCGTGTCGGCCAGTGACATTCTACAAAGCCGTGCCATTTTAGCAGGAACACCAAGCTCCCACATCTCCTGGTACAGTTTTCTCCGTATCGGGTTATAGAAGGCACGCTGACAATCTACAAAGGGGTGGTACGGTTTGTTTTCGTCAATTTTTTCTTTCCAGGCCTAAAGCCACACTCATAAGGTCCGACAGGACTGCAACAAACGGCTTTAGTCTTTCCCACATTACCCTCGATAGTACCTTGTATGCGATGAATAAATGGATTATTCCACGATAGTTCGTTCATCTACGCGGATCACAGAACATGGAACAGGACACAGTATTCTAACACTCCAATCATCGAGCATGCATTGGTCTAGCCAGATTTTCCATATGAACTGACGCATGCATCTTTCCAACTCATAACCGTCAGCCTTAAACAGCTCAGCCCGTAGTCAACCAGCTTTATTATTCTTAAGCCAGGAAATTGCAGTTTTAACTTCGCTTTGGCTAGGAGGAGGATAGTCGACACCATCGTCTTGTATGTGATCATGACCCTCAATTATATTGAAGTATCCTGGAACAAGTAAAGCAGAGAAATCATCTCTCCATATTCCCAACATTATCTGCATATCTGTGACAAGGTTCCAGTACTTATCTCTACAAAAGGGGCGCCCTGATCCATTTCCGTTGGTTTGGCTTTGTACTTTTCGTATTGGAATTTACGGGCCTCATTTTTCTTTCTATTGTGTACGCAGCACGATTCGTATTTCGTGGGTAATAACTTACCCTGGGTAACCCATTTTTATTGCCGTGGGTAATGGGTAGCGATCGTTTACCCATTACCCACAGGGAAATGCGGAAAATAATGGGTAGCTACCCACGACGATGGGGAATTACTCATCACGATTACCCATTACCCATAGGGTAATGCGGAAAATAGTGCGTAGTTACCCACGACGATGGGGAATTACCCATCACGATTACCCATTACCTACGGGGTAATGGGGAAAATAATGGGTAGCTACCCACGACAATGGGGAATTACTCATCACGATTACCCATTACCCATAGGGCAATGCGGAAAATAGTGCGTAGTTACCCACGACGATGGGGAATTACCCATCACGATTACCCATTACCTACGGGGTAATGGGTAAATGGGAATTACCCATCACGATTACCCATTACCTACGGGGTAATGGGGAAAATAATGGGTAGCTACCCACGACAATGGGAAATTACTCATCACGATTACCCATTACCCATAGGGCAATGCGGAAAATAGTGCGTAGTTACCCACGACGATGGGGAATTACCCATCACGATTGGCCATTACCCACAGGGGAAAACGGAAAAAATGGGTAGTTACTCACAGCGATGGGTAATGGGTTTTCCATGGAAACGGTGCGTCAAATCGAAAACAAAAAATTAAATTTTTACCTCGATATGAGGCTTTCACCAATGGATATCTTCAATATGACATCACTTCTTTGTTTTAAAAAATCGCTAAAAATAAAATTTTTCAAATAAAAAATCGCTAAACCGTCCTCATGTGTATATTTCGGAAACGGAGCGTCCAATCGAAAAACAACCAAATTTTCCGGGTTTCAAAGGCTTTTTTAATACATTGGTCCAATTCGTGTTGAAGAATTTTTTTTTTTTTAAATCCCCAAAACGGGGGTAATGGGTAATCGTGATGGGTAATTCCTCATTGTCGAGGGTAGCTACCCATTAATATCCCCATACCCTGTGGGTAAAGGGTAAACGTTCAGTACACATTCCCCACGACGATGTGTATGGTTATACATGGGGTGGGGGGGTTATACGAACTCAGGTACGCAGGAGCCATATCTGGTCGATAGTGGTTATGAAGAGATCCACGAACCTTCTATCTCTAATCAGACGCAAAATTTCAGTAGCCGATTTAGTTTTGATATGATACTTTCTGATTGGAAGACATGCAGCGAAACTAAAGGTGAAAGGCAGTGACTTTTGTAGTCGCTGTAACGATGAGGAGAAAGAATAATCCGCTGAATATGTTCTCGGTACGTGGCCGGTGCACTGGCCGCCAGAAGTATTTCTACTATGGATCCTACTTACTTAGGGACCTGGGAAAATTATCTTAAATAATTTTATGTAGGATTTTAAGCTCTTTGGGAACAAACTAAATGGTGCTGTTGTGGGGCTACTGCTTTATCTCGTTATCCCTTTATCTTGTTAGGTTTTATATCCAAATGTAGCTTCCCTTGTGGCAAAGACCTCTTCTTATTATTGCCATTGGCTTTCTGTTAAATCATCCTCCACTGTCGTTTCTGATTAAAGGCGCGACTAACGAATTTATTTCAACCATCTAACGTCCGTCGCAGAAAGGGATATATCTAGCTACATCAGAATTAATCAATATATGTTCTCTTCGTCAGTAGTATTTCGAAATGCTTCAACATTATTCGATAAATTTAAGGAAAAATTGCATATTTGCCATACGGTCAACTTTCCGTAAGTTCCAATAGGAATGGAATTTGCATGTGGCGTGCAATTGTTTACTGGGATATCACTTTTAGATCCATTTAACTTTCCACTGATAACAATACAGAATATGCGTGCGAATTTGATTGTACCAAATCCTTTGGTCACTATCGCAGCAACTAACAATGGTTTCCAGATTCCTTGACCACAATTTCGGTAGAGTAAAAAGCTTCTGAAACCGAAAACCTCTTTGTTTCCAATAGCCAAGTGTTCGAATGGAGTTTGACCACTTCACAGTTAGTGCAGCAAGTTGGTAATTTTCGTAAAATGGAAAAGAAAAATCAGTTAAAGGGGAGGGGGTAGGCTTGCAAAGAACCTCTACTATCTATGACTTAATGGACCTGCAGGCTGTAGCAGCAAAACTGTGCATACATTTGCTCCCGGAAACGATTGCAGGCACACTCTCATTAGCATTCTGCTAAAGTGGTGAAGGTATTAAGAAAGGATGTGGCAATCAGAAATAGGTACAAACAAAAGTTTAATGGTAACACGCATTAAGTGCTTGCTATGTTATGTTGTTCTATTGTCTTTGTATCCTTTTGTAACTGTGATGAAGGAATCATTTTCGTTTTCTACAATAACAGTATTCGTATTGTTCGGTAGTTGTGTGATTGTATAGGAATTCCTAGTGCATAATATTCAAAAGCGACTTTCATTTACATGTTTTTTTGAATAACCACATTAACCCCTTTTGGACCGGTTACCATAGTTACACTCCCATCACCTCCTCGCGCGTTTTAGTTGCATTTAATTAAAATTCTCTTGAACTACTTTTCGAATATTTGGTTGCTTTTAGTGGAGCTTTTAAGATCCAGGATATCATATCATTGGTTGGGCCAGACTGCTCATTAATATGTATTTTTTGTTTCACTCTTATCGTTGTCTGGCATTCAGGAATTAGAAAAAAACTAACAATTCTAATTAAAGCAGATATTTGTTGCTCACAAAGGAGCAAGAACATTCTTTAACTGCGAAACAATGCGATTTGAATAAATTGTAAGCATGGAAATGCGAAGTAGTTTAAAATAACGAAGAATATTTAAGAGACATGAAACTCCAATTTAAAAAGGGTCATGAAATAGTAGAGATTTTTCACTATTTTAATTCACTTGTTTATTGTCTTGACAAGTCAAGATACATTCTCTAACGAAGTGTTGTTACTTAGGAGATTATTGCTATTTTAGGCTTTATTTTCAAGCAATTTTGATTTATTGTAGAAACTCGTAGACGCAAAAAAAAAATTGAATACACATTTTCCGAAAGAATATTTAGTTTGCTACGTCAACACAACGTTAACCGCAAAAGTTCTCGCCGAATTGCAATCTGGGTGCCTGGGTTCAATTCAATTTCAGCGAATGTGCAAGTACTGAAATACATTTTAAATTAAAAATCAAAGACCTACTTCAATTAAATCCATCCTAAAAGAAAATGTATAACCACATTAGAAATTTAATCATGGGTGCAAATCTGTATATCCTTAAAGTATTTATTTTAGCAACACTCAGGACAATTAAAATAGTTCTAAAAACGGTTCCAAAAAATTATCATAAATACGCTCTAATGGTAATAGTTCCTAAACTATACGTTATTATAGAACCACACTCAGAGAACTAATTGTTTGAAACGATGTTGTAGCAACAATAAAATCGGTTGTTGCCACCGAATTGCAGTCGCCACAACCGAATTGAGGTAGTCACGTGAGAATTTAGTCCCCACATCTGAAATTCGGTGAAGCAAGTTAATTTCATAATTGCATCGGTTGTGACGACTAAATCTTCAATTATATTCATTTTGTCAACTAAATTTGCTATAATTTCAGTTGCAGCAACTGAACTTGACATTAACTCCGATGTAACAACCGAAATTAGTATCAAATTCGGTTGCAGCAACCGAATGTGGCATCAAGTTAGGTGCAACAACTGAATTGGGCATCGATTAGGTTGCAACTAATCAATTTAATATAAATACGGGCGCAATATCCGAATTTGGCCTTAAGTCGATTGAATTGACCGAATTTGACGTCAGTTCGGTTGCTGTAACCGAATTCCCATAAATTCAGTTGAGACAACCGAATTTATTTTAATTTCGGGGCCACAACTTAATTCTCTATAAAGGTGGCGCAAAGCTAATCAACCGTTAATGGTAGTCGGTGGTGCAACGGTTAGTGTGCGCGGCTATAGTACATGAGAACGTGGGTTCGAGCTCTGCTAGTGATGGCCACACTATCGGGTTCATAGTCACGAAAAATTATTCTCAAAATACCGTTCGAAATCGGGATAAAACTGTAGGTCCCAATCAGTGAGTGTAGAAACTAGAAAGCGCACAGCTCACTGGTTGTTAGAAGCTCTCCCCAATCCCTTCATGGAATGAATGGAAAACTATTTATTTAAAGTTAATTACCCTATCGGAAGATATTAAAATAATTGCAAATCGCGTCATACGTCAATCGTATCTGACTTTTGCGAACTAGGCCGCTACAGTATACAAAGAAACAAGCAATGGAGCGCTACTCGTATTAGGGTTTTCAATTATTCCATATTTTACTTTGGCCGGTTGACCCCTCGAGTAATTAATCAGGGTTTATTCTTCACCGGTTCATCATATAAAATTTGAAAATTTTTCGGTTAATCGAGAAAATGTAAAACATATTGTTTTCGTACATTTTTTGTAAATTTATTTTGGAAAAATCAAGAAGCTTAATTATATTTTATAGTCATTGGTAACAAAATGTTTATTGATATCGTTTCCAAAGTAGTATAGTATTTAATATTAAATATCAACGGAAACAGCCAATTATTTGAGATCATATTTGGTTGCTTTTTATTAACAAATTACGATACGTACAAGCTGAAAATTTCGACCTCTGTAACATAATCTCTCAAACACATTCTGCAGGAACCATGCATATATTTGGCACACACTCCAAATATTCATACATGTGCAAGTCCTAAACTCACTTCTATATAAATGCAAACATTATCGTGCATAATTTTACGTGGAACCATATAAGCGTTTCACCCCAAACATTCATATACTTACGTCGAAGCATTCGTGAGTTTTCACCCCTGAACGATTGTCGACTGAATGCATGAAACTGAAACTCAACAAATCAGGCAACATAAGAACCACTCAATTCATGTACACACGCATTCAGGAATGGTTATAAATAAGCGACTGAAAGAATAATACAAAAATACAGTTATACAATTGTAGTAACATTAACTTCAGGTGAGAGCTATTTCTCTTTGTCACCCTCTTAGTGGTTTGCTCTCGACAGAGCTTAGCGGCAAAAAAAAACATGTAAACTGTGCACCAAACACTGCTTTATTTGTATCGCCAACAACCTATATTTGGCTCACAAACTCATATGTTATAACATTTTAATCATTATGTCTCAAATCTCAAACATGTATTAGTGAATACCAAACACAATGTGTTTGGACACAAGTATACTATATTTGCTACAAGCTCCCAACACGCGTTATTTTTGCAGCCAATCTAGAAATAAAGACAAATATTTCAGCGTGTTCAGTAAAAACTTACAAAAATCCGTGTAGTACTCAGAGTTTTCCTCTAAAATGTTTGACACTCTAAGTAACTGAATTACCTACATCTGTTGGTCTCGAGAATTGCAATGGTGTGCATTACAGAGGCCGTATGGACAACTGGGATGCTCCTTCAACTATTATCACTAGATTTGTTCAGCATGTGAATGACGACAACGTCAGG
The DNA here is from genome assembly GCA_963931995.1 of Phaonia tiefii. NCBI lineage: Eukaryota > Metazoa > Arthropoda > Insecta > Diptera > Muscidae > Phaonia > Phaonia tiefii. Next base: position 241,412,590 of record OZ008368.1, read on the forward strand.
AATCCGTCTAATACATTATTCGCGACGGATCTCCAGCCTTTATGGTCATTTAAGGGATCTGCGACAATCCAGTACATGCACGCTGAAACCGCCTCTGTAACATATTCCCTCAAACACATTCAGTTTGGAATACACTCGAAATATTTATGTATTCACAAGTGCTAAACTCACTTGTATTTAAATACAAACACTAGCATGTTTAATTGCAACGATGCATACTTTAACGTGGATTCATATGCGTGCTTAATCATAAACATCCATATCGCTCATTTGCCGGAATGTTGTATTAACTCAAAATTCTTCATTTTTGGACTAAGTACTATAAAATATTCTCCTGACCGAGTTCTTTCAGATGGATTAATTCCTATATCTAAATCTGTGTTAAATTCGTTAGGAGAGCATTTGGAAGTTATCATTTTGTGTACATTCATATACAAAATAAAACTTTCAAAGTCGATTTACTCGAAACTATGTTTTTTGAGTTAATACAACATTCCGGCAAATAAGCGATATATTTACGTCGAAGCATTTGCGTGTTTCCTCCAAAACGAACGATTGACGACTGCATACGTGAAACAAAAACGCAACAGATCAGTCAACATAAGAAACACTCAATTCATGTAAACACAAATATATATGAACCCCTGACTGGAAGAATAATGAAAAATTACTTGCAATAACATTGGCTCAGAATAATTTATCTTTGTCCCTATTCTTGTATTATTTTGCTGTCGACAGCACAGCGACACAAAAACGAAGTTAACAGTGTACCAAACAAGGCTGTATTTGTATCACAAACACACATATTATAACGTATTAATCATTGTGAATTATACATATAATATTGAATGGCAAACACAATGTCTTGGGCACAAGTATACTGTAGTTGTGTCAACCTCCAAAACACACATTATATTCCCATTTCAGTGAAATACAAGTCCTCCTTCAAGTAAAACTTCTTCACACATAGCCCACGTTGGCAGCACTGGAAGGGACGTATATCATGTATTTTAAAATATATAGCTTTCTATAGTGATAGCTCGAAACTAATTGTTAAAGTATACGCTGAAAAATCAATTTTTTGTTGTTGTTGGGATCCAAATGCAACATGTTGTTGCAAATATAGTATACTTGTGTCCAAAAACCTTGTGTTTTCTACTCAATGTAACATGTTGGTGACACAATGATTAATTGGTTATAATATATGTGTAGCTCTTTGTTGAGGACTGCTGAAAACAAAGAAACAAAAACGGAGATGACCATTTATTCATTAAGACAATGTTTGCAAATATGTTACATTGAGTAGAAAACACAATGTGTTTGGACACAAGTATACTATATTTGTATAGTTTACCTAGATCATGTGGATCTTACACAAAGGCTTCCAGACCATTTCAGTGTTTTCGGTCTGAAGTTATGGAAAATATAATTAGAAAACCAAAATCAAATTAGATACTTGTAGGCTCTACAGTCCATTAGCGCTTTCTCGTGGAATGTGCACCAGCATGACAAGTTTTTATGGTTTTCATAAACATAAATGTTCGTATGCCATAAAAGAAATCCTCACGGTATTTAGTTGTCTAAAATTACATTTGTGGGAAACAACTATTGTTTGTCTGTAATACCACGAGTTCTAGAGTCCGTTGATGGGGTGAAAAGAGCTTCCCACACTCAGATTGCTTTGAGCTATATATATATTTCTTAGGACTTGCATATCAGAACCTTGATTCTTAAACCGTTTACGAAGCCGTGTTTCAATGATTTTTCAATAATGTCGACATCACTAAGAGAGGTGACCATCACCAAAAGAATTGAAACAAGTCCAAAACGGGAATTGAACTCATATTCTCATGTACCAAATTCGCGAATGCTAACCATTGCACTACCGACGTCCAAGCTATTATAAGGCTTGGTTTGATATCCACCTTATATTGGTGCTTAGGCACAGAAACACTCCACGGAAAGATAGGGCGTATGAGTCACTGCCTTTCTTGTTCCATTGAATATGGAGCAATTGTGTAGGCAAAGTCGTGCTTAAAAGTGATGCTCTCAGACATGCGAATGATAGATGGTTTGAAGTCACAAATTCCAGGTATTTCCAAGTTATAACAGGAATCGTCATCTCCGAGACGGAATATATGTACGTTACTAGGTGTAATCACTGTCTGATAGGCAGACAGGCGTCTTGACTCAGAATATCAGTGCCTGATTACTGCAGAAAATGAGAACGGGAACACCGAACATCGAACTTCTCCTAAGCTCCTGCCTCTCATTTTGTGGGAGCATAAATAAATAAATGGTTTCCCATTACATCCCATGTAGGGATTAGGGAGAGCTTTTCACAACCAGTGAGCTGTGCGCGTTCTAGTTTTACACTCACTGATGGGGACCTACAATTTTTACCCCGGTTCCGAACGGTATTTTGAGAAGCTTTTTCATGGCTTAATACTCGATAGTGTCGCCGTCACTAAGCGAGGTGACCGCCGTCGAAAGAAATTTAAGGTGGTCAGAGCAGGGATCGAACCCAGGATCTCATGTACAAAAGCCGCGCACGCTACCACTGCACCACCGACGGCATACCCACAAAAAAATATCCGAATTAGCTGTCACAAACCTATTACAGATTGTCACAACCTCACCAGATCTCATCGTCTTCGAAGTAGAGGTTGTCACAACCGCACTAGAGACGTTTACAATCAGGAGGTATCCACGATACTGCTGATCAACCATGAAGTAGTAAATTTCTAGCAAACAGAATAGATAGAGAGCAATGTGGCAAACTAAGTTTAAATAGTATTTGATTTTTACTGCTGTCAGCTAAATTATATTTTATGTTGGTTGCATCGAGCGAAAATACGCATCCCTTTTTACTTCGATCCGTTTTATGTCCAACCAAAGAGTAACATACATCAGCAGCTCGAACTCGATGAAATGACCAACTACCTCGTAAGCATCAAGAGAACGAAAAGAGAGAGATGGCGAAACTAATCTATTGCTCTATATTACAATGTATTAGAGGTTGCTTCAACCAAATTACCATTGTGGGAACTTTTTCCAGTTGTGACAGCCTCAATTCGACTGTTATAACTTATTAATTCTTCTTCCGGCAAAAGAAGGTGTTAGTATGCCAATCTCTACCTGCCGTTTGCAGATCAGGCAGCGGGCCGATAATATGTCCTTCTGGCCACAGGTGGACAGGAAGAGGACTAGGCAACTACTTAACTTGCCGAGAGGCAGGTTATGAGTCTAGGATTCATTATTTAGGGTCTTATTTCCGCAGTGATGAAGAGGGCCATGAGAGGCGTTCCTCTATATGGATCTAAAAGACGTTCAGGAAATTAAGCTGAATATCCCTTTTGTGATCACGGATCAGAATGAGTTAGTTGTCACTGCACGTTTATCGGTGATTCATTTAGAGGTACTTTTCCAGTAGCGATTTTATGATCGATCTATCATGGTAGTTTTGTGCCAAATTGTGTGACGTTTTACATTGCAAATACTTAGCCCAGCACACCATCTACAAATGGAAAGCTTAAGCAGACACCCTATTTTTGACTGCCAGGCCCGTGAAATTGAGGCCCGTTTCAAACATTATGGTACAGTATTTAAGCTGAAAAGTAGCCCAAACACCTGGCACTACATCGAGACAAATTAAAATGGCAATTATAATTTGTAGTTTAATTTGAATTAACTCTGCAAATGCAACTTCAAAACAATTTAAATACCACTGGCAATTGTTCTTATTTACAAACCATTTTCTTCATATCTGGCAGTTTTGGTTTTAAATTGTTTGAACCTGTGCTTAGGTTCATGAATTTGATAGTACTATGAGGACACATCAATCGAAGCCACAAACCTGAACAAAAAAAAATACTTTCAAAACAGAAATCCCAGCTGTCAAGCATTCCCATATTTCACTACAACTGGCATCCGATTCCACAACATGTATTTGCATTTCCAAAATTTACAATTTAATTTGTTGTGTTATTTTTTACAGATTCAATTTGTATCGAGCTTAAAAAAATCACAAATGACGCCATTGCAAAGTTAAATAATTTAACTCTAATCATAGACTCGAACATTTTCAGCCATATGTTCGAACATGTTCACTTCGAGCATGTGAGTTTCTCTAGCGACAGCCGCAACAAATCGAAATGAAAAATCCCCTACTTGAAAAACAAATTATTACGCTATAATAATAACAAGAGGACCTCCTACATTTTTAAAAAATAATTCAACGAATTTTGAAAATATTTTTGATCACTTGCATATCGCATTTAATACTCCATTTCACTTTTTCATTCACCATTTACACAAGCCAACAATAAATTCCCTACTAATCATTGAGATCTGGTTAAGAATACATATGAATTGTGAAATGTCTTAATGAACTCAATAATTGCTAAACTGTTTCCCACAAATACCACAAAATATTACGAAAACTACAAAACAACAAGTCGAATTGACATTAGAACATTTAAATGAATCGTTTATTTTCACATATTTCACAGTGATTTCAAATACAATTTATGAGATAAATTTCATCACACATCGTCAGGCGGTTCCGTATCATGACCATATACATATATAAAGTACATACATATATCTCATTCGTATTTCATCAAGGTACTTTTGCCAATTTATAGCGTCTAGAATGATAAAAGAAAGAGTGCGAAAGAACAAGTGCAGCACAGACCGTCAAAACAAATGCTGAACACGAAAGGTTCCAAGTCATTAAGCGACTAAATCTATGGTCACACTTGTAAAGTGATTTTTGATTAACAACTAAATTAGATATTTTAGCATGAAGAATAATGTGTTGTTTTTTGTTTGTTTTGTTGAAGGCATAATAAGCTGTCATGTTGTCAAGTTGGATAAAATTAAATCCACTGTAAAAGGAAAGACAAGAGTAACAGAGTTGCCACATCGCATACGTAAAACAGCTGATTGAGTAATTGCCCAAAATTCCATAGTCGTCAATTTACAACATCTAATAATCGAAAAATTAAAATTTTAAAATTAAATATGTATATAATTTTAAAAATAATTTAGTAATATAATTTTAAAAATTGGCGGAAGATAAGTGGGAGATATATTATTTGGGTCTTCTGATTTCCACCGACATACTAATCAAATTCTAAGATTGAAAACGATTCGATCTTTAGCACTTTAATCTATAATCCAATCATTTTCTAACTTTTTCCTAGGGTCCTAAGTTTTTCCTTTTTTTATGATAAGAACTATACCTTTCGCACTGGTTCATTCTGACCCATTCTACTGACATAGCCTAGGAAGCGAAAACGCGTTATTTTGCTACGTCAATGTCAGGATACAGATTATACAACTCGTGGTTCATCAGTTGTCGATACTCGCCGTTCTCTATTATACGACCATATATTTTTCGGAACATTTTTCTCTCGAAGACTCCCAATGGTGTTCCATCAGCATGCGATATGATCCAGGATTCTGCACCAAAAAGCAGGTCAGGCTGTAGAGCGTCTAAAACAGTTGGATCTTCGTTTTTTTTAGGGGGGGTCTTATCTCTGAATTGCTTGCTTAGCCCGAAGTATCACCTGTTGGCAAGCACAATTCTCCGTTTGATTTCTAGCCTAACCCTATGGCTCCTGTTCACGGCAGATCTGAGGTAAATAAATTCGACCACTACTTCGAAATTAAAACGGTTATCAACGTTCATCCAATCGGGTGGGTATTCTGCTAGTCCATTCCATTAAATTTTGTCTTGTCCTCGTTTACCGCCAAACCCACTTTTGCTGATTCCATAGATTTCGCCCAATGATGTATGTGTAGGCCATCAGCATACGCGAGCAGTATGTGGCTTTTGCTGCTGATAGTTTTATTCGTTTTGACTGTAGGTTTCTCAGGATGATCTCAATTACCATGTTGAAGAGATCGCATGATTGGTTGTCGCCCTGCCTGAAGCTTCGCGTCGTACTAAATGGTTCGGTGAGATTTTTACCGACGTTGGTACAATGGTAGTGTACATGGCTCTTGTACACGAGTACGTGGGGTCGATCCCCGTTCAGACCACCTTACATTTCTTTCGACGGCGGTCACACCGCTTAGTGATGGCGACACAATTGAGTATTTAACCATGAAAAAGCTTCTCAAAAATACAGTTCGGAACCGGTGTACAAATTTAGGTCCCAATCAGTGAGCGCAAGACTCATTGGTTGTGAGCAGTTCTTCCAAATCCCTTCATGGCATGTAATGGGAAACCATTTATTTTATTTATTTAGATATCTACCAATCTTTACTGAAGATTTCGAGTCGGTCAGTTCCATTCTACATAGGCGTTTCAGCTTAGCAATAATACCAAGCGATGATATAGCTTGGAACTGTTTTCCGCGTATCGGGCTATCGAAGGCAGCCTTACAATCTACGAAGAGGTTTTAGGTGTCGAATTTTTTTTCGTGGGTTTTCTCCAGAATGTGTCGTAATGTCAATATTTGGTCGATAGTTGGCTTTCCAGGCCGAAAGCTACACCGATAAAGTCCGATCTGGTCTGCAAAAAACGGCTTTAATATTGTACAATGGATAAAAGGCTTATATCGCGACAGTTTGTACATAGATCCCAGATGCACGCACCTTTCCATCTCATATCCGTCATTCTTAAACAGCTCAACCGGCAGTCCATCAGCACCAGCGGTTTTGTTGTTCTTAAGCAGGTAATGTGCAGTTCTAACTTTGCTCTGGCTAGGAGCGTGACAGTCAAAACTATCGTCCTCTATTTGATCAACACTCTCATCTATATTACAGGCTTCGGCTCACTATTCCCATATAGAAGATCCGCCTAACTATTCCTATACAGCAGCCTCGTCTGAATATTCCTTTGTGGGGCAAGTAAAGCGGACAAGTAAAGCCGAGAAGTGACCTCTCCATATTCCCTCATGTGTGACAAGATTCCATCCTTGCCTTTTAAAAAAAGGGAGCACTGATTTATTTCCGTTGGTTGGGCCTTTTACTTTTCGGTAGAATTTACGTCCCCTCATTCTTCCTTCTCTCGGAAGCTTTCTCTACTACCTGTCTTTTTGAGTCAACAAACACGTTTCCCCTCTCCTCTTTCCTTATACTAGGCTATCGCAGTTGGCGTTGCATGTGAGTGAAGCAGTACCCTACGTGCAGCGTTAATTTTATCACTTAGCATGCGACACCCTTCATCGTACCATGGTTTGTCTTGAAGCGGTTTTATCATAACCCAGTACGGTCTCTGCATCAGTTTCCATAGATTGGGAATTGTTCTACACTGCGCTCCAGGATTATCCGCCAGTAGGTGTCTGAGCTTCTCTGTATAGGCCGTGAATATCTCTGGTAATAGCAGCTCTCCCTTGACCAGCATTTTATATCTGTTTTCGTACGACTTTCGCTCTACTTGACTTTGTCCGATCTATGCTAGAACCAGGAAGTGATCGGAATCGATATTAGCTCTTCGAATCACACGTACGTGCATTACACTAGTAGTACAGTGCCTTCCATCAGTTACCAGGTGATCAATCTCGTTCTTCTTCTGTTGATTAGGGGATATCCCACAGTCTTATGGATGTCTGTATTTTGAAATCTCGTACCACTAACAACCTGGTTTTTCGCAGCGGCAAAATCTGACAGTCTCATTCCCGTATAGGAAGTGATGCCGTGTAGACTGAATTTACCGATGGTTGGTTCAAAGAAATTTTCCGTATCGCCTTTAGCATTAAAATCATCTAGAGCAATCTTAATGTCGTGGCCAGGACAGCGTTCGTATGATTCCTCTAGGCGCTCATAGAGCATGTCCTTGGTGTCATCGTCGTTGTCTTCCATCGTTTGTTCCATCTTCCATATGCGGACAGGCTTAAACTTTGAGATCAGGTGAAGCACACTTTTTCCAACTACCAACCAGCAACAAAATTCATGGTTTCTCATGGCAGCTATGGTATATGTCACAGTTATATTCCTTGAACAGCCATGACCTCTCCATCGCATCTCCCGGAAAGCTGTTATATCAGTCTTATAATCCGCGAGGACATCTGCCAGTTGGAGAGTGGCATCGGATCTGTATAGTGTTCTAACAGTCAAGGTGCATATCCCTAAATCGTAGTCCTTGCAACGTTTTCGGGGGCCGTCAACAAATATTAAAAAAATAAATGGTTTCCCATTACATTCCATGTAGAGATTGGGGAGAGGTTCTCACAACCAGTGAGTTGTGCGCGTTCTAATTTTACACTCACCGCCATCGAAATAACTGTAAGGTGGTCAGAGCAGGGATTGAACCCACGTTATCATGTACAAGAGCCGCGCACACTACCATTGCCCCACCAACGGCCTACAAATTGAGGGGCGTTATGTTTCTCATTCTAAGTTTGTATTTACAAATCCCATTTAACGGTGGCGGAAGACCTGCCCAGCCAGTAGCTCTAAACCCGAAAAACGTTTACGAGAAATACACAATTTTTCCTTTAACTGTTTTTAAGGTTACCACAAACGAGTCGTAGTAACTCTAAACCAGTGATGCCCAAATTTTGAATTTCAATAATACGCGTGATGGCCAGCAAAATGCTGTTTCTGCACTGCCGATACACGTATAGTATCAGCTTCTTCGTGTGATTTCAATCGAGGGCAGTCGGCTCTTATAGCCTGTTTCTCTATGTCGAATGAAAACGTAAGCGAACTAAAGACAGTCACTCGAATTCGATTCAGTTTGGGTTTCCCTATCTCTTAAGTTTTCAGTCTAATGCACTTGCGTCTGTCAAGTATACTCTTGTTTTTTCTGAAAGAGAGCTCAGCAATTCGTAAGAGTAAACACAATTGGATGTATGCGTGTGCGCACACGCACACACTTTTGCGATAAATTAACAAACATCCTAATTGTTTATTTGTCGCAAAAGTTACGACAGTTTTTACAACAAAATAAACTATTTTTATGATACAAGCTTTTTTGTTTGCGAAAAAAGTATTAACTTTTAACGTCAAACTTAAAACTAAGCGCAGACGAATTGTTTTAGTTAAATGAAATATTTTTCATATGTTATTTATCAATGTGAACACATCCAAACAACACACAGCGTTATCATCACATATGTGGTTGTTGTACAAAAATAGTCTCTGCCTGAAAATAAGTATGATGGTATTGATGTAGCGGCAGCGAACAAACAAGCAGAATGTTGGAACATTCAAGAATCAGAGAAAATGTTGAATCATTTTACAGCGGCTCTAAAAAGAAAATCCACAGTTGACTAGCTTTCCAATTTTACTCCAGAGCTGTTTCCCACATTAAGCGACTGCTTTATTATCCCTCTCTAATTATTTTCAGTAATGTGGCAACTCTGGTTTGTCTTATTCAAAGCCAAACAAAGTCATTGGTCCAATGAATTATGGCAAAGTGTCAACAGTTTGTTAGAACATTTCTATAAAATAAATTTATTTCTCAAATGCAAACAGACCGGCAGCAACATTATGAGAATATACGACTACACATGTACACAGATAGCCAAGTATTTATCAAAATATCAACACAAATGGGGGAAAAACAGAACGCAAATAAATTCGCTCGGCATATGAATTAATTAAATTGTGAGTGTCACAAACCCTTTGCGTCCCCCAGAAAATAAAACTCAGAAAATAATCTGGCGAAAACACAAGATAGAGGGACTTGTTGATTTCGAGTCGTGCAACATATTTGTATCTGCGTGTTTAATGACAATCGCACATACGCTTTAGACGATTGCACCACCAACGGTGACATGAGCAACAAGTGGGACGAAATTCATATGCAGCCAATATTAACAAGCAGTGAGCAAATGACGTGCAATGGTCGCCTGAAGGTATCATGCATTTAAAATATTCTCGAGCATCCTGAATATGAAATGATAAAGACAATCCTTAAATCTGGTAGTCAATGGTAGCCATATCTGCTCCAAATTGCTGTTATTGACGAAAAGTTTGATTTTTGGCTAGATTTGATGTATAATCTGTCCTATCGACTTGGGCACAAGATGTGTTGAAATCTTTCTTGGAATGTTATATTATCTCTAAATCAAAAATATGAAGGTGTTTATGAATTTTATAAATCAGATAAAGCATAGGCACACACTGAAAAATATCGGCTTCTCTAACATATTCTCCCAAGCAAATTCTGCAGGAACCACGTATATAAAGGATTTTTCAACAGAGACGCTACAAAAGTAAATCGATAGGGACAGTAAACGACCCCATATTTTTTCCCGCTCTTTTGGCATTTCTCTTCAGTAAGGTTTGCCATTTCATCATGGAAAGATATACTAGCCAACAACGAGTCGAAATTATTAAAACTTACTACCGAAGTTTTGAGTCAGTGGCCTCAACTTTAAGAGCACTACGTCCAATTTCTGAATTCTGAATTTCATTTCTGGCTCAATGGCTTCGTCAATAAGCAAAATATGCGTTATTGGTCAGACAGCAATCCACACGTAATACATGAGTCACCATTGCATCCCGAAAAAATTACGGTTTGGTGCGGTTTATGGGCCGGCGGCGTCATTGGGCCGTACTTCGTCCGTGATGATCAAGACCGGCACATTACTATGAATGCGAATCGCTACCGTTCAATGATAACCGAATATTTTTGGCCCCAATTGGATAATATGGACTTGGAGGACATGTGGTTCCAACAGGACGGCGCCACAAGCCACACAGCGAATGCCACAATCAATTTATTGGAAACCAAGTTTGGTGAACGTGTTATCTCACGAACTGGCCCAGTCGATTGGCCGGCTCGGTCGTGCGATTTGACGCTGTTAGATTATTTCCGGTGGGGCAACGTCAAGTCTATGGTCTATGCCAACAAGCCAGCGATAATTGATGAACTTCGTACGAATATCGAACGTGAAATTGCAGCAGTATCGGCCGATTTATGCTTGAAACCCGTCGAAAATTGGGTTCAGCGTCTGGACTTCTGCGAGCGTGCCCGTGGTGGCTGTGCAAAAGAAATCGAGTTCCATACATAATGGCATCGAACGTACTTTCACAGGAATAAAGAATTTCATTGGTATCTAAAACCGGTTTTGTTTTTTTTTTTAAAACTTTTGTAGCGCTCTTATTGAAAAACCCGATACTTGGAACATATTCTTTTGATTCTTCTTTCTTTGTTGTCTCTCACGTTTTTGTTTTCAGAAGGTTTCAGCTATGCGTTGGTTATCACTATACGTTGGTACATAAACAATATAATAATAAAATAAATAAATGGTTTCCCATTACATCCCATGAAAGGATTGGGGAGAACTTCTCACAATCACTGAGCTGTGCGCTTTCCAGTTTTCACTCACTGATTGGGACCTACAGTTTTACACCGATTCGGATCGGTAAATTGAGAAGCTTTTAAGCATAAACAATATACCTATATACAAATCCGTTCCGATTTTCTCAGTAAAGGCTCAGACAGACAAAGCGCTTCACGTTGTTGCCCTTTCCAGTTTCTTTCCTCAAAATCGTTTCTCACTTACATATCAGTGGCGAAAGTATACGAAACACATACACAAAAACTAAAGCAATATCACAAACCATTTAACCGTCGGAGCCGTAGTTTAATATTATTTTTCACTGGTCAAGCGATTTTTATATCCTCTGTCCGATGAACCATTGACGACTGAAACATGAAACTAAAGCGCAATACATCAGCCAATATAAGAAACACTGACTTCATCTGAAATTTACATGCACATTCAGGAATATTTATGACTCACTGACTGAGAGAATACTGCAAAAATACAGACACACACTTACAAGGTACACTCTCTCTCATTGTCCCTTTTATTCTCTTGTATCACAAACAAAGGTATATTTGGGTCGCAAACACATACGTATGTTATAACATATTAATCTTAGTATCTCAACCATGTCATATTGAATAGCAAACACAATGTGTTTGGATACAAGTATATTATATTTGCGACAAGCTCCAAACACATTTTATTTTTGCATCCAAACAACAAAAAATACACATTTTTCAGCGTGCATGACTCGTGTTGAAATAGAAGCTCTTACATGTTCCGAGGACCCTTCAAAATTTCCCAGATATTATTATTATTATAATTATCGCTAACTAATTTTCGATAAATATGTTAATATAATGTTTTATATTATTATTAAAATATTTATTTCTTATTAGTGGACATGCAGTTTGAAAACTCCCCAACTTTGTAAATAAAATATATTTTTTTTTCCAAAAAAAGGACAATTTCTCCTAATGGTCACCCTTTAGCTCAATACATTTAGTCCATCGATTTTGCACTTTTGTTTTCTTTCGAAATAATAGGTTTTCTCTAGGTTCTCAAAATAGACCTTTGTCTCAGAGATGGTCCCTTCATTCGACCCAAATTCTTATTGCCGAGGCATTTCTTTTGGTTTGGTAATAAAAAGTAGTAATAGCGGGTTAAATCCGGAGAATATGGAGGATGAGCTAGCAAGTCGTAGCCCAATTTTTGGATTTTTGCCGTAGAGAATAAACACCGGAGCACCGATGTCACGGTGGGAGAGAAATGTTAACTCTAGATACATGAATTGCTCTTTATTAGAAACTAATACTGTATGTATTCGGTCAATACACACAGTACCGATCGCACTATTATGATTTCAAACACACGCAAAATTCTCATTTTCCTCTCTCAAAGTCACTTTGAATTTGCCTAGGAATGCACATCCCAATGTGTTCTGACAGTCAGTCATACCTGTCCTATAGATGGTCAAATGTTTGCGACACGTCTTTTTTCGAAAACGAAAAAATATTTAGCCAATGCATTCTCGTTAGCTGTCTCTTCTATGACATTTGATAATATGCCAGAAATGCAAACAATTCAGTCTCATTTTATTGTACTACTTTTCGTAAAATAATAACAAATAAGAATACAGAGAAACGTTCTCTTAAATAGATTGAAAAGACATAAAAAACAGTTCATGGGTAAATCGAAAAATGTTCAACACAAAATCGCAGTTTGCCACTTCACCCGGCGTTGTTGTCAAGGCAGAACTGCCGCAACAACCGTATGTGGTTTCGGAAAGCCGTCTCGCAAAAACCCACGATACGATGAAGAGTGTCGCATTGCAAATGATGAAAAGAACGCTGCATGTATGGTATAGGGAAAAAAGACACGGCCCAAGAAACGGCAGTCCAAAATAGCGCCAGAGTGAGAAAGTTGAGACATACAGAAGGAAGAACGAAGCCCAAAAATTATACCAAAAAGTCTAAAACGGAACTAATGCATATGGTTCAGGGCCCCGCTTTCATAAAGGCTGGGACGGAAATCTCATCGCAGATATGCAGAGCATGTTGGGAATATGAAGAGATCACTTCTTTGTGCCTTGCCCCCATCCTGACCAATACGATATCAGATAAGCTATTGCCCGGCTTAAAACAACACAGTCGCAGGATCAGATGGATTACCGGCGGAGGTGTTTAAGGCTGGCCGCGATAAGCTGATAAGGGCATGCATCAGCTCATTAGCAAATTTGGTTAGATGAATGCATGCCCGGCGATTGGAGTCTCAGTGTACAATGTCCCATATTTAAATAAGGTGACCCTAGCCTCTGTGACAACTACCGTGGAATAAGCCTTTTACCCATAACATAGAAGGTTCTATCAAGTACAGTGTACTAGAGACTAAAACCAATTATCCCTGACCTCATTGGACCATACCACTGTGGCTCTAGGGCTGGAAAATCGACAACTGACCAGATTTTCACGGTACGCCAAATTCTGGAGAAGACCCACAAAAAACAACTCGACACCTATCGTCTATTTGTCGATTATAAGGCGGCCTTCGATAGCCCAATACGAGGAAACTCTACGGAGCAATGTCTGAGATTGGTAGTCCTGAAAATCTCACACGCCTTTGCAGAATGCCTTGACGACCACTAAATCCACAGAGAAAGTTGGTAAAGACTTATCGAACCTTTCGAAACTAAGCGAGGCCTCAGGCAAAGCGCCACCCCTATCATGCGATCTCTTAAACATCTTGATGTGGATCATTATTAGAAAAGCTGCGGTCAACATGAGTAGCAGCAGAGGTCGCATGGTGCTCGCGCATGTCGATGATATAAATAGCATTGGGCACACGATGGAAGAAGTTACTGCAGTGTTTTCGAGAATTGAGAGGAAGTCGGCAAAAGTGGGTCTGACAGTAAATGAGTACAAGACAAAATTAATGGTTTCAACGAGCAGGGCCTCTGCGCGATTAGACCAAAGCGGAAACGTTGATAACCGTTATAACGTCGAGGTGGTGGACGAATTATATACCTCGGATATGCAGTAAACAAAAACAACAACGTCAGCCAGACCCAGGTCCATCGAATAGCCTCCAAACCCTACCTTTCCATTCAGTTTGCACCCAATCAGTGTAGAAGCCTGAATACCTTCTAGTCCCTTCCAGTCCTATCTGTCCGGGATATGAGTGGAGAAGATTTTCTCAAATATTAAAGTAGGTGTCAAGTATTCGACTTTTACTGTGTATAGCCGCAGATCCCTCAAAATCGACCCGTTATCGTATGTGCTGGTGATCCATTGCGAAGAATATCCTAGACGGACTACCGCCTTTATAGCCATATGCCTTCTCAGCAAATTCAGTGATAACAGGTGTAGGATTATCACCAAACCCTCGGTAGGGATCGTGCGAAGGGTACACGTTATACACAACGTTGGCATTCTCTGGACTTTTGTTGACAGACTTAGGTAAGTTTATTTTTCAATGCCATTTCATCAGTTTTGGAAAGAGAAAAAAGCCACTAGGTACCAATTAAATCAGGTTTGGAAAGAGAAAAAAGCCACTAGGTATATATTCGAACAGTGTAGTGGATGAGGTAGCAATTCGGAGCACAATTAATGGATATTTGCATGGCACACACCGGTGCGCTTTTATTGTAAAGATCACTTTTATCTTCGGCAAATGCTGTCGTTTTTGCTTCAAAGGAAAAAATTTTGTGATGACCTTGTTTGCCGTCAGACCCGCCTTGAACTTTTTTGATGCACGTCCACTTTTTTGATTGATCCTTGGCCTTTGGCGTGTTGTGAAGGCACCATGCATTGTCTAAGGTTACGAAACGGCGCGGAAACTTCGGCCAAAATTCAATATAAAAAAAAATTCAATATCTTTTGATCTAGTAAACATTTTTAAGCTCTGTAAAATTCCGATCATAGGCACGAAGTCAAGGGTTATGGCGATATATGAACATTGAAAATCGCACGGTGGAGTATATTTCAGGAAAATTACCAATGTTGACTACATTTTATTTTATTATATGCTCCCAGGGAGCTAATTTAAAATATACAGGTAGTCCATTCACTTTTATCAGGAGTGTCTAATATTGCCACTCGAAATTATTATTTCTGTCAATGAGATGGGTTGCTTCCTAAAGTTGACTATATCACCGATATGAAATGGAATCTGCATATATTTGAGATGGGGATGTTATCTGCTTTCATGGGGCTAATTTTCAATATGCTCAGGAGCGCCCAATATTGGCACTCGAAATTATTATTTTTGTCAACGACATGGGTCGCTCTCCGTTCTGAAATTGTATCAGGATATATTTGGAGGGGATGGATATGTTATTGGCACCCATGGGGCTATTTTCGAATACACAGGCACTTCATTCACTTTTATCAGAAGTGCCCAATATTGGCACTCGAAGTTATTATTTCCAGCAATGACATGGGTCACTTCATAAATTTGCCCATATCTCCTACTTAAAATGGAATTAGGACATATATACACTGTGCTTTTATCTGGTTCACTGTGCTTTTATCTGGAATCAGGACATATGTATATACACTGTGCTTTTATCTGGTTCTACGGTGTTAGGCTATTTCACCTTTGTCACCTATGTTAGATAAAATACGACTTAGGTTAGTTTTTTATAAGAAGACAAAATATTTGTTTTCTATATAAAGCTAGTTATATGCTATATTCAACATAAATGGCTTAAAAACGCTTGTGTGTTCTTTTTTCTGTATAAAACTTCTTTTTTGCCAAAAAATCAGATTTCAAAAATTTTGTTTAAGTGGTTTGTGTCTTCGATAAATAAATTTATCTCACACACTTGTAGCCAAAAGCCGTTTCAATTAATTAAAAAAACTGGATAACGACTCGAAGTACGTCTACATTCTCGAGCCTCAAGAAGACTCCATGTATTTTCTTCGGCATCAAATAAGAAACTATAAAAATTCGTGGGTCTTAAGGATATAAGTATAAAAATTTTAAAAATATGATATACTCGATATCGATTCGAAGTCGAATATAAAGTGAACATAATTTGAAGTTCGGCAGAAAGTCGGTATAGCATATCGGCTTGAAGCCTTGTATATTGGGTATTGGTTAGACTAGAATTAAAGTGGGAATTTCCGAAATATTATTGATGTGTTAACATCTATAGGCACGGGAGGGGCAATCTATCAAAGTGAACACATGCAAACAACACACAGCATTAGCATCACATACCTGATTGTTGTATATCAATAGTCTCTGCTTGAAAATAAGTAGGATGGTACTGATGTAGCGGCAGCGAATAAACAAGCAGGTCGTCGTCGCCAAAGAGTATTGAATGTATAGGATAAAGTAGAATAGAAAAACTGATGCCTTCTGAAACATTTATGCTTTTTGAATTGTTTTATGCAATAACATTGTCGAAATGGTGCATCTATATTGAAATATTCTATAAAGAGAATAAGACTCGTTTATGCTCTGTTACTCAGACTCTCTACATGACAGCGGAAAAAAGTGTAATAAGTTCTCTATACTATTCAATACTTATGGTCGTCGCTCTGTTTATACCAAAACAAAAGCAATTATTTCAGTGAGCAAAATATTGCTTTATTTATTTTAACAAAATTTCATCTAATGTTAAAGCAGATGTAAGAAAAACGAAAGTGCACTAGCAAAAGAGCCTTCAGCAAAAAAACTATTATTTTTTTTATTTTCCAATGTGACATTTACTAATGTGTTCATAGAAATCGAACAGGTACTGTGTCACAAAAAGCTGTTAACACATCGCCCGTGAGTTCGAACACTCATTGATTTTTTTATGAATTACTCGTAATTAATGTTTGGCTTATCTGTGGAATCGGAGTTAGTGTAGGAGTCGCAGTTTAACATAGCGAAGTTGGAGTTTAACTTTTCAAAATTGTGAGTCAACTCAACACCTTTGCCTTGAAGTACCTGCCAATGAACTGAACGGATTGGAAAAACCATTTGCGTTGCAAATTCGTACATGCGGGCACAAAGAAAATTATATATAAGAACTGAAAATATGCATATAGATCCATCTTTGAGTCCATTCACTAGCCTGATTAAAATGTTTATTAAAGTTCCGCTTCCTGATCGTTAATAATCCTAAAAGTTTTAAGCTCTTTAATTTATCTGTAATTAATATTTACATACATACGTAACATGTAAATAAACATACATGGATATATTTCGCAGTAATTTTTCAGCAAATATTGCGATTTTAACGATTGATTTAACCTGTCACCATTGTTAATTTACAAATTAATAAAGTCATTAATTAAACAGAAAATATGAACGGTAAACATACTCGCACAGAGGCGGACGGACGAATAGACAGACTCTCATTAACTTTGAACGGCTGGGTAGGGGTCGAGGGGAATCACAAAATTAGTCAGTTGACACCTTGCGGATAATATTTATAGAGGAAACTCGTACAAACTACAGCAATGACAGCAAAAGTCATGGCTGTATAAACACCGGCAAAATTGTTATACATAAATATATTTATATGTACGTTAGGGTGTTCCGTGGGTTTAAACTAAATTAAGTAAAAGCTCTAAAAAAAACGCGTCAAAGACAGGCAATTACAGAAAAGTAAAATGATTTTAAATTTTCTGAAAACATGGATTTCAAAAGATGCATACTGAAATACTGAATACGGGAAAAATATTTAAACACATTGCATGGAATAATATTGGTGTATCCAAACGAAAACAAAAAATCGATGTCCATAAAATATCATGTTAACAAAGAAAATTTTTAAGTTATATCAACTAATAACAATAGGCGTGTTTTTTCACAACTTGTGTTTTGTATGCAGAGCTAGGCGATGTGAGGCGGAACTTGAAATTACCGCTTCCATTACTGCATTAAGCAGGCATGAAGCTGTCCGTCTGAATAATTCCTCTACACGACGTTGGATATCATTATCGTCAATTAATATATATCAATTAATATATTAATATATATAATATAAGAGCAAGCAAATACATATTTGCAAGAATGACTACAAACCATGAGTTAGAGCAAGGTGATTCCACTGTTGTAGTCGAAAAATTTATCAGCGTTCTGGTAAATTGTATCGGTTAGAGGCAAGCCTACTGAGTTGATCGGTACCCTTGAAATATCTGTATCACGTCACGTTTTTGAAAAAATCGTTTTTTACCAATTCCAAAGTTCACTCTTTACAGCATAACTTCAAGGGACTAAATTGTTCACTCAGAATATTTGACAAAATTGTAGCCACGGTAAAGCTGAACAAGTTTTGTGAATAAATTAATTCAATCTTAACGTGTCTAGTCACCATAAATAGCTTATAAAAACCACTTTGAATTTTCAAAATGATCATTTGTATATCTATGTAATTTTTTTCACTTTTTCCAGCATAACTTCAAGGGACTCCAATGTTTCCACTCACAATATTTGGCAAATTGTAGCAATAGTAAAGATGACCAACTTTTGAGGACGTACTAATATAATCTCCACGTGTCTAGTCACCCTAAATAGGTCACTGTATTTTGAAAATAGTCATTTGTATGTACTTATATATGTCATCGTTACTCGAGAACGACGTGTCCGATTTTATCCAACTGAATTTAGAAATTATTTAGAATTACAGTACCTTAATCTGTTCCTATCCCATTTCTCAATTTAATCAACAGTTTAGCAGTTATATAAAAAAGAATGGTTAAAAAGATTTTTTTGCTTAAAAAATTCAAATTTTTTATTATTAAAAAAACATGAATCATAAGAAACGGCAAAAACTGTAAAGTTGTATCAGTTTATCCTAAAGTCACATGACCTATGAAAAAAAAATGAGACACGGATCATAAAAATCGATGGACCCGTTTCGGTATTATCCTCAATTAAGTGAAGATATCTTATTTTTCAAGAATTGAGTAAGATACCTTCACTAAATTCAGGATAAGAGCGAAACGCGTTCATCGCTTTTTATGATCTCTGTCTCTTTTTTTTCATAGGACATTCGACTTTAGGATAAAATAATAAAACTTAATAATTTTTGCCGTTTCTTATGTTTCATGTTTTTTTAATAATAAAAATTTTGCATTTAAAAAAAAAAACAATCTTTACCATTTTTTTTTATAACTGTTGATTACATTGAGAAATAGCATACGAATAGATTAAAGGTATAGTAATTCAAAATTTTTCGAAATTTATTCGAACAAAATCGTACTCGTCGTTCTCGAGTAATGATGACATATAATAAGTACATACATATGACTATTTTCAAAATACAAAGTGGGTTTTATGACCTATTTAGGATGACACGTTCAGATTGTATTATTGTATTACCATGGCTACAATTTTGCCAAACATTGTGAATAAAAAATTTGGCGGCCCTTGAAGTTATGCTGAAAGAATTGAAAAAAAAAACTTTTTTCAAAAAAAAATCGAGGAAAATGTGAGAATTGGTAAAAATCGATATTTTCAAAAGATTGACGTGATACAGACATTTCAGGTGCACCGATCAACTCAGTAGGCTTGCCTCTAACCGATACAATTTACTAGAACTCTGATAACAGAAACTTGCATGTCAAACACTACAACAGTATTATAAAATAAAATTACTTTTGTATCTTAAACAACCATAAAGTTACCGGCGTGAAAAATTCAGACAAACGGTGTTGGATGCCGTTCTTGAAAATACAAAGATGACGAGAAGAATATAGACTTTTACAAGAATGACTAAATACTCGAGTGTTCAAACAAATCAACATTTTCGAATAACCGGTTTTAGGTGTATTTCAAAAATCACTTTTTCGGAAAACTGGTTTTCGGTTTAAGAGATTGGAAAAAAACCGGTGAAACCAGTTAATGTTCGGTTTTATTTGCGGTTATTATTCGTTTTTTTTGGTTTTGCATGGATGACAATATGGGGGATGATTTTTATTTATTCGGCCTTTTTATTGGCACTTTTCTATTGTATTACTCAACCTCAATCCCACTATATATGTCTATTAATAGAAACACAGTTTCTTTTAAGAAAAGTTTTGCAAAATGCATCCTCATGATTCCTGGCAAACCGTATAGCTATTACAGATCTAGCAACAGAACTGCATCAGCGGTTGTTTGGTATGCTGCTTTTGAAGAACGCATCAAACAAAATGCAAACGAAAACTCGTCGCAGTTGACAATTGTCACATATGCAAGTGTTCGAAAAATAAAGCAAGCAAAATACACAAGAAAACTTTTTCCAAAAACTTCTTTCCATCTCCAGAGAACCAACGGTCTCCAATATAACAAGACAACACAATTCTTACAGGCAATAACAATGGCCCTGATGAGCATACAGCACGACGAAACCGCAGACAATTGTCATTAACTGAAAGAATTGTTTTGTCTTAGAGTGATTTTTGTTACCATTTAGACGGTGCTTTCCTACTTATACGCACTGGAGCCGAAGTTTTGAATGTTCTATTTGTAAAACGCAACTATTCTTATTGCAATTTTGGAACGAAGTACCTTATAGCACGTTGCGGGATGGGGCTAAATGAAAAAAAATTAAACAACTTTTTTTAACACTATTATGGTACAACCCACTATTATCAACTATATTGGGTAGTTTTGCTTGGTTTGTGTCTAGACTAACTAGGTGTCTCGTATATGTTGGAAAATTTCTTGTGTAATAGGAAGTATTCAAGGTGGAGCCTCTAACAAATATGTGGTATATATTGTCGTTTTGAACCCAATCACAGGGAAATTTAGAAAAGCCAAAGTGAACAAAGTTTAAACCAGTACAGAAATTTCAGTCGGGTGAACCGACTTAAACATACCCTCACCTGCAGTCATCCATTGCGAACGAGTTCTATTGAATATTGGCAAATGTACTAATATTCAATAGCAGCGCGGCATTGCGCTAAATATTATCCAATATCGAACCTAATTATGATCCTAAGTTATAATGGGGAGGCATTGTGACTACCAGCCAATGGTCAGCCAAAAATTTATATGGGAGGTACAAAAATGGGCATGGCGAAGTTGTTCATCGGTTTTGACATAGTATTGCACAAAATATTGATCAGTACCAAATTTTGTAAACATCGGTTGTGGTATACGGGAGATATCGAGTCGGCCAGCCGGAAAGTCGCCCAACTTTTGTATGGGGGGTACGAAAACGGGCCTGGACAGTAGTTAATCTTTCATTTTTAGGAAAACATTGCCGAGTAGCGAATTTCATTAAGATCTCTTGTAGTCTACGAGAGTTATCGTGTCGATCAGCCGGTCATCCGCCCACCTTTTGTGTGCATTTGACAAAATTTTGTCTAGTACCAAACTTCATAAAGACCGGTTAGGTCTTGTGGGAGTTATCTTGCGGAATAACCAGCCGGCCGCACAACCTATCTCGGTAGGGCGTGGCCATTGTCTTAGCCACCATTGTCTTAACCGGTGACTGGGTTAGATGACACGAAGCCTTAAACCTTATTTCATTAAGATTGAAAGTGTTTCACGCGACTTATCTCATTGACAGCCTGGACGACCACCAAGCTTTTGAATGCGAGGTACCAGAATGGGCGTGGCCACCTGGCCAATTTTCTCCTGTTAAGTAGACATTTGCACGTTACTAAACAATTTTGAGTTGAAGCTAATCACTTCTACCACAAAAAGTTTTCGAACAAATATGATTTTGTACTAAATGTGTCCATTTGTATAGGAGGTACCAGGAGGGGCGTGGCCAAACCACACATTTTTAAGCCCGACCTATGTTTTGACAAATAATGGTCACTAACAAAATATCATTGTGTCTGGAAACGATTTACGGGAGTTATCTGGCCGAACAGCCAGCCGGCCGATTAATTTTGTTTCTTAAAAAAAAAAAATTTTTTTTTAAAAAGTACCTTTCCTTAAAAAAGTACATTTTCTTACAACAAATTTCATTTTCTTAAAAAACTTCCTTTTCTTTAAAGAGTACCTTTTTGGTGAAACAATATAACTTTTCTTGAGATGAGTACCAACTCTTAAAAATGTACCTATTCTTTAAAAAAGGTTCACTTCAAAACAAAATACCTTTTCTTACAAAAATTTATTTTCTTAAAAATAAATTAATACCTTTTCTTTTCTTTTCTTGAGATAAGTAGCCTCTCCGAAAATAAGTACAATTTCTTAAAAAAAATAACCTTTTCACAAAAGAGTACCACTTCTTTAAAACGTACATGTTCTTAAAGAAAGTACTTCTTTGTATAAAAAATTCATACTCTTATGGCTTTTTCTCACAGAAAGTACTTCTTCTTCAAAATTGTGCCTTTTCTTAAAAAAGCTTTTAATAAAAGAAGTACCTGTCTTTAAAAAAGGACCTTTCAGGAAAATATAATAAATATTCTTACAAAATGGACCTAAAAATATACTTTGTTTTAAAAAAAAATACATTCTACAAAAAAACAAAATTCATAAAAAAAGTCCATTTAAATTATCGTATTTTTCAACGGACGCCTTAGGCGTGTTGAAACTAACTAGTACATAATATATAGCGAAAGGAACTTCGTTCCAACCGGAGGGTAAGAGTAAACGGTTTTTAAAGTCCTCTTTTTGCTGTAAGTATGTTAAATGGAAATAATTTGTTAAATGTTGAAATGGGCTGGCCTTACGCTTATTTTGTAATTATTATTATATATTATAATCCTCGAGTGGTCACTGGACGCGAGGAAATGTATTTGAAAAATTGATATTCTGAAAATGTTATTTTGATTGAAGGAGTAAATATATATGTTCGTTCGTCGTCGTTCCAACCGGGTGTCCCCTGACACCTCATGTGACTTTTTTGTCCTGTTTTGGGTCTGGCCCTACCATATGATTTCTCAATTTATATTAGATATCTTTTCGTTTTTGGAGAAATCTTTATCTGTTTAATTATTAAATTTTTTAAGGATATTTTTAACACACATTGGGTAAATCCGATTAACCGACCTCAAATAACGCAAACACGTCTGGTATTTCAAGACGACCCTGACACAGTATAACATTGCAGATATATTTTGCAAAATCAAAAATATAAAAAGAGATGGGTGGGCCAAAATTATTCTAAATAAACACATAATTTTTCCCCGTAATTAGCATTACTGATCAAATTATTAGACACAGTTTGCAAACCTAACAGAAGATTTCGTTTAGTTTTTTGAATTTCACTTGAATTCCACTCCATTCCCTTTGACTTCCACAATATGGATTTTACAAGACACACTAATATCCGAATACTCACATTCACAAGCACAATTGTCAGGCAATTGTACGCGCTCGAACACCACTCGAATGAACAGCAAAAGTCCGCAAAAAATCACGCACTCATACATGGGAAAATTTAAATACATCGAAACTAACTATAAAATCGCATGTCATTCGTATTTTAGTCACTGTCACAGTGAAAACTGAGCGAATGTATAAAATAATTTATGCGATGTTAAGTGCAGGGGTTAGGTTTAATCAGTTAGGTTAAACCGCTAGGTTAGAAAAAAGCATGAAACGTCTATATTAACAGAAGACAACAAATTTTCCAAACTACAAAAAAAAAATATTTGATAAATTCAACACAATATTAAAAATCAAGAGAATAAAATCAAAATCAAAAAAAAATTAAAAAAAATAATGTTAAACAAAAATAAAACCAGATGCCATAAGGTAATAAGTTTAGTTTTATGTATTTTATTTTTTAGATCTACATGACTGTCCATCTCCAGTGGCCAAAATCAAACAAATTTTGATCTATTAAAAATTGTTCGGTTCAGCTAAAACTCGCCAAAGATTATTTTGAAACAAAAGCAGTAAACGTGGAATATATAGGTGCATATTAGAAACTAAACCCAAGTTGATTACTTTTCGAATATTTCGATATAAAAGAAATCAAAAATTGTAATAGGGATATTATTTAATACGGTGGAAAAATCGAATGCGTAGCAGAAGCCATATTAAACCCTTACGGCCTTATTCATAAAATGTTATGAGAGGGCTGAGAGGCCGTCTCTGAAACCTCTAACTGCTCTTCATGAATATGTTGGTTAGTATCTTTGCGACAATTCTTTTTGCGCCCTTTTAAGGCAATTAAGCCATGTCCGTCTGGCTGAGTTGTTGGTTGATCAACACGATAACTGTAGTAAATCTTTACCGATCAGAATTGAGATTTTCAGTGACGATTATTGTGCCTAACATTGTGTGCGATAGAAAATGCGAGTTTTGAACACGCCCCTTTTCATAGCTCCCAAATCAAACCCATACAAATCGACACATTTTGTACAAAATAAAATGTTTTCTAAAAACAGAGTTCGTATTTACACACTCATGTGTATCCCATTCACATCGGCGTGGGAATGGTTGACGATCGTTTAGCCATTACCCACGGTATTGGGAAAAATAATGTGTAGTTACCCATGACAATGGGGGAATAATCCATCACGATTACCCATTACCCTCAGGGTATGGGTAAAATAAAGGGTAAGTTACCCACGACGATGGGGAGTTACCCATTACCCAGAGGGGGAAATAAGAGGTAAGTTACACACCATGATAGGGTATAACCAAAGTTCGTATTTACCTACCATGTGTAACCCATATACATCTTCTTGGGGAATGGGTAAAGAACGTTTACCCATGTGGGTAGGACATGGGAAAATAAATGGGTATTTATTCAGATCGTCTTGGAGAATGGGTAATGAACGTTATACACATCGCCTTGGGGAATGGGTAATGAACGTTTACCCATGTGAGTTGGATAAAATAAATAAATAAATGGTTTCCCATTACATCCCATGAAGGGACTGGGGAGAACTTCTCACAATCACTGAGCTGTGCGCTTTCCAGTTTTCACTCACTGATTGGGACCTACAGTTTTACACCGATTCCGAACGGTAATTTGAGAAGCTTTTTCATGGCTAGATACTCGATAGTGTCGCCGTCAATATGCGAGGTGACCGCCGCCGAAAGAAAATTTGAAGGTGGTCAGAGCCGGGTTCGAACCCAGGATCTCATGTACAAGAGCCGCGCACACTAACCATTGCACCACCGAGTTGGATATGGGAAAATAAATGAGTAGGTTCCCACAGCGATGGTAATTATCCATCACAATTACCCACACGGTATGGGTAAAATAATTGGTAGATACTAATGACAATGGGGAATTTCCTAACACGGGTTTCTAAGGTAGTGATGCAAATAATTTCCACGACGAGGGCGAATTAGACATCACGATTACCCATAACACATGGGGAATGGGTAGACGGCCTTTTCTTATTACCCACGACGATGGGCAATGATCCATTTTTGATCGAAAATATGAGGAAAAATAGAAAAAAAACGTCTATATCTCGGAAACGGAGGCGTCGAATCGGAAAAATATAAAATTTTAAGGAGTTTCTGAGGGGGTTTTCATAAAGTGGACCAATTCGTATGGAAGAAGTCTGTGTTCAAAAAAATCGTTAAAATAAGAAATTCGCTACAATAGAAACATGGCTATAACTCGAAAACGGTTGTCCAATCGCAAACGCAATTAGTTTTTGAAACCAGTGGATGTCTTTAATCCGACATCACCTTTTTTAAATTGTTAAAACTGAAACTTTTCGAATAAAAAAATTGCTAAAATGCCCTTATGTCTATGTACGGAGCTTCCAATCGAAACAGTAAGTAATATTTGGAGGTTTCTAAGTGTTTTTTATAAAGTGGTTCAATTCGTATGGAACAATTTTTCTTCTTCAAAAAATCCCCGAAATAAAAAAATCGCTAAAACAGAAAAATGGTTATAACTCGGAAAAGGTGCGTACAAAGGCAGAAATAATAGTTTCCTTTTACGTCCATGCGAGGCTTTAACCGATGTTTATCTTTCATACTGCATCACTTTTTTTTAAAAAAAATTGATAACAGCGTTTTAGCGATTTTTTATTTTAAAAAATTTTAGATTTACGAGGTTTAAAACAAAAATTGCTGCCGTATTAAAGACATATATTGGCTAAAGCCTCCCAAGAAAGTAACAAAATTGTTGTTTTCACGAATGATTTTTTATTTATTCGGCCTTTTTATTGGTACCTTTTTATTTTATTATACAAGCTCAATACCATCTATATTTCAATAAATAAAGATAGAGTTTTTTTTAAAAATGAAGGTGCA
This sequence comes from Phaonia tiefii, assembly GCA_963931995.1. Lineage (NCBI taxonomy): Eukaryota > Metazoa > Arthropoda > Insecta > Diptera > Muscidae > Phaonia > Phaonia tiefii. Next base: position 241,438,938 of record OZ008368.1, read on the forward strand.
TTTGCAAAACATCTTCTTTTAAAAAAAAACTGTATATCTATTTATTGAAATATAGATGGTTTTGAGGTTGTATAATAAAGTAAAAAAGTACCAATAAAAAAGACGAATAAATAGCATACTCGTATCATCCCTGATGAACGTAGAGCACGACGAAACAACAGGCAATAACAATAGCGTGTAAACATTGTGTTGTACTTTAGACAACAGCAACAATTATTTCTAATGGTCACCGATGGTTCTCTGGAGGTGGAAAGAAGTTGTTTGCAAATGTTTTCTTGTGTGTTTTGCTTGCGATATTTATCGAACACTTGCAGAGTGGAAAATTCTCAATTCAGCTGAGTTTTCGTTTGCATTTAGTTTGATGAATTTTTCAAAAGCAGCATTCCCAACAACCGCTGACGAAGATCTGTGGCTATATCTGAAATAGCTATACGGTTTGCTAGGAATCATGAGGATGCATTAGCAAAACATGTTCATTATAAGAAAAACTATATGTCTATTTATTGAGATATAGATGAATTTGAGCTGGTATAACAAAATAGAAAATTATTGTTTCGTGATTGGACGGAAATTTTCAGAGTTACAGCTATTTTTGTATTTTAGCGATTTTGTTCATTCGCAGACCTTTCCAAAAAATCATCCATACGTATTGTACCACTTTAGGAAAGTCTCTTAGATACTTGCCAAGATTAGTTATTTTTCGGCTTCGACACTCCGTTTCCGAGATAGATGTTTGAAGCGAGTTTTTTAATCGACAAATTTTAGATTTAGCGATTTTTTTAACTCTTGCGGTCTTAAAGACGACCATTACTTAAAGCCTCCAATAGAGGTAAAAAAACCAATGAGTGTTCGTACTCACGGCGATGTGTTAACACATTTTTGTTGCTCGGTACCTGTTCGATGTCTATGAACACATTAGTAAATGGAGGAGATCCTGGGTTCGATTCCTGCTCCGACCACCTTAAAATTTCTTTCGACGACGGTCACCTCGCTTAGTGACGGCGACACTATCGAGTACTTAGCCATGAAAAAGCTTCTCAAAATACCGTTCGGAACCGGTGTAAAACTGTAGGTCCCAATCAGTGAGTATAAAACTATAAAGCGCACAGCTCACAGGTGGTGAGAAGCTCTCCCAAATTCCTTCATGGGATGTAACGGGAATCCATTTATTTTATTTTTTTAGCATTGGAGAATAAAAAAAAAGAATAGTTTTTGTGCTGAAGGCTCTTTTGCTATAATATTCTTAAAATAAATAAAGCAATATTTAACTCACTGAAATAATTGTTTTTGTTTCGTCATAAACATAGCGACGACGAAAGTATTGAATAGTATAGAGAACTTATTGCACTCTTTTTCCACTCTCATATAGAGAGTCTGAGTAAAGGGTGTTATTCTTTTTATAGAATATTTCAATATAAATGCAAAATTTCGACAATGTTATTACATAAAACAATACAAAACGCATAAATGTTTCAAAAGGCATCAGTGTTTCACATAAAAATTATGAATGGGCCAAGTTATGACAAAAAGAGAGTAATACGTTTTGAATCAATCGCCAAATGTCGCCAGTGGTTTTGAGTCATACAGTTCGTTCCACGAGTTCTCTATACTATTCAATACTCTGTGGCGACGACGACCTGCTTGGTTGTTCACTGCGGCGACAGCAATACCATCAAACTTGTTTCCAGGCAGAGACTATTGTTGTACAACAACCACGTATGTGATGCTAACGCTGTGTGTCGTTTGCATGTGTTCACTTTGATAGATTGTCCTACCCGTGCCTATAGATGTTAACACATCAAAAAATTAGACAGTATACCATTGAAGACTCTAGATTCATATTTCATGAGATCATTCAAAAGTCATAAAATATTTCATATTCGTGTTAACTATTAACGTTTTCGCTATTTTTTTGCAAAAACTATAGTTTCGCAACATTTTATTACTACATTACCTCGAAAATTGTACGTTATCCTCGTAACTTGAACTCGCTTTGCTTTGTTACTGTACAGTGCTCGTCTACATCAGGTTCTATTTGTTGTTGTACGTCATACGTCATTGTAATCATGAAGTTTTGCACAAAGCCTTAGTACAGCTTATTATGAATATAAATAATAAATATTATTGTAAACGTAAGCATTTGCAGTTAATTTATGCTTTATGATGCGTAGAATCCGATTAAATTAAATATCATATGTATGTCGAGGAATAAAGACACGCACCCAACATGCACGCATTCATTTCAAATATATTGTATGCAGGGGAAACACGGATATAACAAACAATGGCTCATATTTGTTGAATGCAACATTACAAGGATATGTTCAACACACAGTCAGGTGCTACAAATTTCAAATAGCTAAGTGTTTTGGAGAACTAAACTGGAATTAGTGAATCAAATACGTTTAATGGAATATGTACTGAAAATTAAGGACAAAATGATATCGATTTAATGAAACTGATACTGTATTATTACCCCAATCTCTGTTACCTCTTATTTGTTTGGCGGGATACCTAGCTCAGTCACATGAGCACATGGTGTTGTATGAATCAATTTTTGGAACCGGATCTTTACACATAACACTGTGTCACAAAATTTTAACCAAATGTATCCAACACCTATTTGTTTAGTAGAATTGTCCGCTGGGATAATGTATAATTACGGTTTTTGTGGTTTAAAAAAATATTATGTCACTTAAATGCAAATATATTTCAACCTATTCCACGCATTTTTCCGTTCTTCTTTGTTTTGAAAGACCATCAAATTACTGAAATAACAGTGGGTCGTTTGTAAATATTGGTTAAGAAATCACTGAGTTACGGCGGACCAAATTTCATATTTAAAAAAAATTAAATATTTTTTCCAATTTTGCTCTCTTTATCGTATTCTGCTCAAACCAGACAGTTAATAATATTATTTCTTTGGAATTGTATGACCGATTTTGTTAGTTTTAGTTGATGTACGAGAAGTTCGTACTACAAGCTTTTATAACTTACGGCATTAGTTTACAGTAAAACGAATAGTTTGCGCCCAAGAGGATACAACAGATCGGCGCAAAGATGACAAAGTTAGATTTAGTAGATAGTTAGTAGATTTAGCGAATTAACCCACTTTTGATTTTTATCAAATTAAACAACCAAAGCAAGTAACCATACAAAGCTAAATTCATTTCTTCACACTTTTTCTTTCTGCACTTGCTGCCTGAAATATTTTATTGGAATCAGTGTTTGAGGTGCTGGCTTCGAAATAGCCGTAGTCAGTTGTAGTCCACACTTAATTCTGCCAATATAACGTGTGTTTGGAGCTTGTCGCAAATATAATTTACTTGTGCCCAAACACATTGTGTTTGCTGTTCAATATTATATGTTTGAGACACAATAATTAATGTGTTATGACATATGTGCTTGCGACCCAAATATATCTTTGTTTGTGTTACACACACCGCTGTGGTTGTTGCAATGTTTATGATCTCTCGAGAGCAAGAGAATAAAAGAGGGCTAACGAGAGAGTCTATTTTGTAAGTGTACATCCATCATACAAATACAAGGTAGTAGCATCAGCATTGTTGTAATTTCCGTACCCAGTTATTGTCGAAATCAGCTGATAAAAATGTACACATCCATGTACAATTGGGACCATAGATAGATGAAATCAAAAGAGAACGCACTCACACAAACAACTTTGATATTTACTGGGTACGATGAAATGTAAACAAAGGCAATCATATGGGCTGACGCTACTACCTTGTATTTGTATCATGTGTGCTCTGCGTGTAAATTGCAGATGATGTTAGTGTTTCTTCTTTTTTTTATGATGTATTGCGTTTTAGTATCACTGGTCAATGGTTCGTCGGACAGAGGATATCAAAAGCGCTTGATCAGTGAAAAGTACTTTTAAGAAAATATATTTTTTTCAAGAGAAGTTTTTTTTTTTGAACCTAACTTTTTTTTTATAGAAATGGGATTTTTTAGAATTGGTAAATTTGTAAGAGTAGGTACTTATATCAAGAAGAGCTATTTTGTTTCACAAAAAAGTACTATTTAAAGAAAAGTTAGTTTTTTTGAAAAAAAGCAATTTGTTGTAGGAAAATTTACTTTTTTAAGAAACCCCACTTATTTAAAACAAAATTGTTTTTTTTAAGAAAAGGTACTTTTTGTAAGGAAATTTACTTTTTTTAAGCAAATGTACTTCTTTAAGATAAGGTACTTACATATTTAAGAAAAGGTTGTTTCTAAATGTTTTCACGTTAAATTCCATTTAGGGATCAGGGAGAGTTTCTCACAACCAGTGAGCTGTGCGCGTTCCAGTTTTACACTCACTGATTGGGAGCTGCAGTTTTACACCGGATCCGAACGGTGTTTTTGAGAAGATTTTTCATGGCTAAATACTCGACAGTGTCGCCGTCACAAAGCGAGGTGACCGCCGTCAAAGGATATTTAAGGTGGTCAGAGCATGGATCGAATCCACGTTCTCATGCACAAGAGCCGCGAACACCACCATTGCACCACCGACGGCCACTAGAATATGAATAGGTATTTTTTTGAGAAAATTTACTGTTTTTAAGAAAATTCACTTATTTAAGAAAATGTTCTTTTTTTAAACTTCTTTCACTTTGGCTTTTCAAAACTTACTTTTTGTTGGGTTCAAATCTACAATATATACTAAATATTGGCTACAGGCGCCACCTAGAAAACTTCCCATTAAACAAGAAATTTCCCAACATATGTTAGTCTAGACACAAACCAAAGCAAAAGTATCCAATACAGTTGATAATAGTGGGTTGTAGCATAATAGTGTTAAAGCCAAGAAACTACATTTTTATTGAAATAAATTTAAGTGCAATATCGCCAACGCTGTAGTATGGGATACAGTTTAATAAATTCGAAAAAACTAATTTCAATATCCGAAAAAAGCGAATATCTGGAACACGAAAGAAGATTACAAATTTTTGTATGCATTAAGAATAATTACTTCAAAATATACTCACAAACATAGAAGAAAAAAACAGGGTTTTACATTTCTTTAGAATAGAAAAATAAGAAAAGTAGGCAATTCTGGAATATTTTATTAAAATCTTTCATGTTCCGATTTTTAGGTTTACTATCTTCAAATAAGCCTTGACTCTTTGCTTACAATCGGCTTTGGACAGAACTTAAAAATGTTTACCAGATCAAAATATAATGAATTTTGGGCGAAGGAAATCGATTCTGAACCACTGTGCAACGTTGAGTTTTCCTTTCAGTGCATATGCGCATTAGATGCGAATCTCATTGATCTGAAAATTATCTCTAAATTTGGAAAAGTGTTTTATATTTGCTACAAAAGATTTGCGCAATGGTTAATCGACTTTAAAAAATCGATGGCCAACTTGTACGAAAATTCTATTCTAAAAAAAACTGACTTTCGACTAACTTTACAAAACCCCCGACTAAACGGATTGAGTTTTGGGCACTCTGGGTGGTGCTATAAATGATAACACAACCACACTATTTGTTTTATAATTTATAAATTTTGTCTATGTATATATAAATATTTACATTTTAAAATGCCTTCCATGTATTTCAATACAAAAATTCTAATACTTAGCTTTAAATATTATACCAATTAGAATTTTACATTTTGTTATCTGCTTGACACATGAGACACGTAATCAATAGTTTTGAGAATATATATGCGTGTTTCCGACTTTGACCTATTGAACGGAAATATTTCGAATATTTGCATACTTGAAAGATATTATTTACATTGAATGTTTGCCGATGCAAAACTGCATTCCTTTGCCTCACGTTCAACCACAATACCGCAAATCCCCTTAGATGTGACGTCAACAAATATGCAAATCTATATTGACATATACATTTGCACTCAGTTGACCTCGTGTAAACTGAAGCAAGAAAATGGAAATAGCAAGAAATTAAACAAAAAGTCGGCAAAATCGGCAACGTGATATGCTACTGTGTTGCGAGTGATCAGAGTTTTGACGTTTCAGCGTCAAAAGGCATTCAAAAGCGCAGTTTAGATAACTGCAAGACTACTGCTTAGTATTGAACAACCTACTTATTTCTGGTTGCGTTTAACAGCCCCTGAAGCTGACAAAATCTTCAACCTACTCTCCCAGAACAATTAATTTAGCAGAGGATGTAACACCCATAAATTCCTCTGTAGTCATCGAAGCTAATTTCCCACTACCGAATTGGAGTCGACACAACAGAATTCAGTTGCAATGACATTTGGTTGAAATAACCCCGATTCTTAATTATTTCAGTTACAAGAACCAAATTTTCAAATAGTTTCATTACTCAGATAATAATATTTTAATATTTTAAATACATATTCAACACTTCGGTTCCAACAATTGAACTTTGCATCGATTTTTTGCTACAACTGCATTTATGCAAAATTCGGTTAATGCAATAGTATTTCCCACGAATACTGTTACAGCAACCGAACTGGAATTAAATTCGGTTATGGCAACCATAATTATTTGGGATTTGGTTAATATAACCGGACTGATTTTCAGGTCGGTTGCCGCCCCAACTAAATTCTATACTTATATTAACATTTGGCTCTGCGTTTCGTATAAAAACTGGAATGCGATGTACGAAAACTAAATCAAATTATTAATTTCGCGGTAGAAAAGTATCTGTTGTAATGTTAAATAAGAAAAGTGTTTATATTTTGCAGAAATTTATGACTTTGGGCAGTTACGCTGGCAAAGCTCAACAATTTCCTTAAATCCTGAATGGCCTATTAAATACGAACAAAGATTGCGAACAATTTGCAGCCAGATTTTTGCGAGCAACAATGCAAAATGACGTAAAACGATCACAACTGTGCATTGAGAGGTGGTCATTTGAGCCATATAATTTTTTCAACTTAATGAAATAAATTTTACATTTTCAAATAAACTTTTCGGGAAAACAAAATTCATTTTATTCATTTCTAACAAAATTACCGGCAATTTACAGTTGTAATTTCCTTGAAGGCTGTAAGAGATCATGTTTTCTCCGCTTAGTGAAAAAAATATAAATGCCGCGGATGGGATTCGAACTCACATTCGCTGGACGATCGTTTCGATGTTTGTGAAGCATCGTCTTCAGCAGCGTCTAGCCCGTTAAGCCACTGCGGTGTGTATTTACACAAGTCACTAACCGAAGACATTTATTGATTGTGTGCAGAGCAATTGTTGTCGCTACTTACACACATTGCTTTCCTACTTACACGCACTGATGTAGAAGTTTTGAAATCCACCTTGTAAAGGGCGTCTCAGCATGAATGGAATTTTCCATTTTAAAATAAACCACGTATTTTTTAAGACAGTTGTGATTTTGGACTGTACAGAAGACTTGCTCCGTTTAAGTTTAGGGTAAAATATCCGCTCCGAAGACGGCCCATTGCTCTTTTCATGAAGTTTTCCATAACCTCTTCACAGAGATGTGGCAGTATCTCACTGATGACGCGTTGTATCTCGGATTTGAGCTCAGGAATTGTTTCTGGTTTCGCATCGCATGATATTGGTGGCCAGTTGACATCAAAATTCCTTGAGATAATTTGGTGGCGCCGTCTTGCTGAAACCACATGTCGTATAGATTCATGCCGTCCAGTTGATGCCACAAGAACTCCGTTATCATGTTCCTGTAACGAATGCCGTTCACAGTCACTGCAATTTCGGCCTCATCTTCAAAAAAGTAATGCCCAATCACGCTGACTGACCAAAATCCGCAACAGACAGTTCCTCTTTGTGGGTGCATTTGTTTCTCATGGATTGCATGAGGATTTTCTGAACCCCAAATTCGACAATTTTATTTATTCCCCAAGCCATTAAGATGGTAATGCGCTTCAAGGGAGAAGATGACTTTTTATGAAAAAATTGGCATTGACTTCACTTTGCCATTATCCATTGAACGAATTGCCGGCGCTTTCCACCCACTGGTGGTTTGAGCTCCTGCGTAAATTGAATTTTATACGCATGAAGGCTGAGGTCTTTTTTCAAAATTAGCTGCGTAGTGCTTCGTGAAATTGGAACTTGTTGAGAACGATGCCGAATATATGTTTTCGGGTTTTCGGTGACACTCACGTTTACAGCAGCAATGTTTTCAAGAGACCAACCGATTACGTTTCCGTCCAGGAGTCCTACTGTCCATAACTGACCCAGTTTCTTCAAATTTTGTGACCACTCTTCGACTGGTTGACATATTCATTTCACTTTCTCGACTGCAAATTCTTCGAAGTTTGCGAGCGGTCTCAGCATAACTTTCAAAATTGTGGGAATAAGTTTTCACAATTATAACGCGTTGCTCTTTCGTAACATTTGTAACAATCGGAATACACATATGTGACAGCTGCCAAATTTCAGAGTTGCCACTTGCACAAAAAAATGGCACTAAATTCAAAAAGTGCAATCGTACACCCATATAACAAACAATAATTAATTCTACATTTTTCTTTGAAATCGTTGTTTATATCCGTATATTTATTCGGGTCACAATCTATTATTTTAAAAATGTATACAATTTAGATTTTTACGTATTTTTTATCACAAGTTTAGGCAATTGACAGTTTTTTGTGAAATACACAACGTTTTAGGCGCTGAACAATCCCTTAATAACTATTTAAAGAAGAGTTATATAAATACCCAGAACTAGCAAAAAAAACTGCTTGCATGAGAAGTGCTAAAAGAGGAAAATGTATAAAAATATGTGTGAAAAAAATAAATATTCTCCCTCTCAAATTAGATGAAATGACTGAGTCTTTGTAATAATCAGTTCATATTCCTTAAGTGTTTCAAATCCAAATGATAACAAACAATGCCCTCCACTGCATGTAACATCCAAGAGAATTCATCAAATGTCAAAGACAAGAACTTTGAGTGACTGAATTTATGTATTCTGGCACTGATGTGTTGACTGAATCTAATTAAAATGAAAACTATGCTAATGTATTTGTCCGATAAACTGTCTATGTACTAATATGCATACATTTATATCAGAGTATGTCTATGTGACCAGTGGAAAAAAAAATCCAATGAGTGTTCGAACTCACGGGCGATGTGTTAACACCTTTTTGCTACACGGTACCTGTTCGATTTCTATGAACACATTCGTAAATGTTACATTGGAAAATAAAAAACAGCGTTCAATCATATGATGACGTTACAGTTAAATAATATTAATACTTAAAATTATTTAAAGACCCAGTGCAAGCACATGTGTCATTATTTTCTTGCTCAATACTTTTTGTTTTATTCCCACAAAAGTCAAAGAATGCAAAGCAACAGACCCTTGTACATACATGCATACATTGTTATATTCGTACGATATAACCGAAGATCAACATAAAATACTTTTTTAATATTACTCCAAATTAATACTCCAAATTAAAACACTTCAATCTCGGCTCGCCGATATCGGATCGCCTTAATTTTTGGCCTAAACTCTTCGTCGAAACCCGTACTAGCTTTCTAATCCAAAAATTAATAAAATCGGCTATGAATTTCCGGAGAAAATCGCGTGGGAAAATTATATGAAAATCGCCCAATAATCACTTTCAATACCGACTGCCAAGCAGCGAACAAACAAACGATGATTTACTCTTACAAACCTAACACTTGTGTATGTATTAAATTTATAGTTTACTGCCCTAGAGGCGCACGTATAGATGTTAACACATCAAAAATAATGTAGTGAACGCCGTCTTCAAGGCCTTGTCCACCGCATAGCATCTTCATTTCAATTTTAGATTTGGTAAGATCTGAGTGCAAGACCTTACATTTTCGTTGCTTCAGAAATTCTAACTGTAACTACACGCTGGAGAAACGCAAATTTTAAATATGTTCACACACAATTATAACATAGTTCGAAATTACCATATATTTATTGTGAATGTAGTCCTATTGCAATAATATATGTTCATTACTGGAACGAAGTTCCTTATCGCACGTTGCAGGATGGGGGCTAAATGAAAAAAAAATTTTTTATTTACACAATTATGCTACAACTCAGTATTATCAACTATATTGGGTACTTATGCTTTGGTTTATGTCTAGACTAATATATGTTGGGAAATTTCTTGTTTAAAGGGAAGTTTTCTAGATGGAGCCAGCCTGTAACCAATATTTAGTATATATTGTAGTTTTGAACCCAATAAAAAGTAAAAGTAGAAAAGCCAAAGTGACAGAAATTCAAAAAAAAGCATTTTCTTAAACAAGTGCATTTTCTTAAAAAAAGTAAATTTTATCAAAAAAAAATACCTATTCATATTCTTATACAAAGTACCTTTCCTCAAAAAAAATATCTTAACTTAAATAAGTGCATTTGCTTAAAAATAGTAAATTTTCATACAAAAAGTGATTTTTCTTAAATAAAAGAATTTTTTTATGTAAGTACCTTTTCTTACCTTACAACACATTGTCTTTTCTTGAAAAACTACCTTTTCTTGAAAGAGTAAATTTTTTGTGAATCAAAATAACTTTTCTTGAGTAAGTAACTACACTTATAAATGCACCTATTTTTAAAAAATGATCAATTCTAAAAAATTCTCATTTCATAAAAAAAAACTTTTCTGCAAAAAAATACCTTTTTTTCTTAAGAAAAATATCTTTTCTTAACAAATCCTTTTATTAAAAGTACCTTTTTTAAAAATAAAATAATACCTTTTCTTTTCTTTTCTTTACTTGAGATAAGTAGCCTTTCTGAAAATAAGAAAATTTTCTTAAAAAAATAATCTTTACCTAAAAAAGTACCACTTCTTTAAAAAGTACCTGTTCTTAAAAAAGGTACTTCTTCTAATAAAAAAGTCATACTCTAATGGCTTTTTCTTACAGAAAGTACTAAAGGGTGTCCCAACAAGAACGCAATTTTTAAATCTGGCAACATTCGAAGTGTCATTGTTTGACATTTGAACAATTGTTATTGTTTGCTAGTAGAAGGTACGAGGTTAGTAAAAATGGAGCGCTACACGAATGAACAACGCATTCTCATTGTGAAAATGTTTTACCAAAAAAAAAATGCTGATTTTGCCGCTAAAATCATCTTCAGTGACGTGGCCCATTTCCATCTTGATGGCTTCGTCAATAGGCAGAATTGTCGCATTTGGGGTGAGGAAAATCCTCGAGTGATTCACGAGAAGCAAATGCATCCTGTGTGGTGTGGTTTTTGGGCTGGAGGAATCATTGGACCTTTTTTTATAAAAATGAGGCAGATCAAGCGCAAACAATCAATGGTGTTCGGTATCGTGAAATGATAACCACTTTTTTCTTGCCTCGAATTCAAGAAATGAATGTGGAGGGAATGTGGTTCCAACAAGACGGCGCCACATATCATACAGCCAGAGAAACAATTCAATTGCTGCATCAAAAAAGAAAAATTGCGCTCTTGTTGGGACACCCTTTACTTCTTAAAAAGAGTACCTTTTCTTAAAAAACAACATTAGTTTTTAATAAAACAAGTACCTCTTACACTTTTTTTTTTAAATATACATTCTATAAAAAAAAAATTTAAAAGTTTATCATGTTGCAAAAAGTATATTTTCTTAAAGATCCATTTAAATTATCGTATTTTTCAACGGGCTCCTTAGAAGTGTTGGAGCTAATACTAGTACATAATATATAGCGAAAGGAACTTCGTTCCCACCGGCTGTCCCCTGTCAACTCATGTAATTATACCCTCACCCATTGGGATGGGGGTATATATCATTTAATACGTAAAAAAATTTAATACATAGAAGGAGCCATATTAGACCCTTAATATCTTTGGACGAAATTCGTTTTAGGACGTTTACGATGTTTGAGCCATGTCCGTCTGTCTGTCTGTCTGGCTGGTTGGCTGGCTGGTCAACACGATAACTGCCGTAAATCTTTACAGACCACAATGAAATTTTGTAAGTGACTATTATTTGCCAATATTGAGTTTGGGATTGAAAATGGGCGTTGTGACCCCCCCCCCCCCCACCATCTGGTACCTACCATACAAATCGACACATTTAGCACAAAATAATATTTCTTTCAAATCTTTCTTCTGGTAGATGGGATTAGGTTCAACTCTTACACCGGTTAATAATTTGTAACTGCCTAGTTAACTGGACGAAATGGGCGAGATTGTCACGCCCATTCTGGTACCTCCCATACAAAACAGGGTGTTCGTTCAGGTTGTCAATCCGATAAATCGCTTGAAACACTTCCGACATTAATGAAATTAGGTATACGGCCTCAAACGCCAATCACCGATTAAAACAAGGGTGATTTTGCCACGCCCATTGTGGCAAAAGTTGTTATATTTAGCGCAATGTCAATCTGTTATTGTATATGGTCACTTTTGAGTATGGGCGTTTTTTCATTTAACAGAACTCCCACGCAATGGATGACTTAGGGTGAGGGTGTGATTAAGTCGGTTCACCCGACTGAAACTTATTTACTGGTTTTTATTATGAATATGTTTGTAGGAAAATATTGTAATATTTGTACATAATTGATTGCTATCAATTAATATCAAAATGAAGCCAGTGACTGAAACATATAAATATTTAAGGACTAGAACTATTGAACTGAAACAGAATAGGTCCTACAATGTGTGGTTCAAGAACTAGAACTATTATACAGAAACCGAACAGGTCCTATGGTGTTAATTAACACCGAAAGATGTCTGTTATTTCAGCAAGCATATGTTTGTTGTTTTAGGAAACATTTTGTCCAGTAGTTTATTAACACTGTTCATAGTCTGTTGTTTCGAAAGAACATCTGCTGTTATAACAGACAAATTGACTCCTGCTACACTGAAAGAATTTTCTTCATAATATTAATGAAACATTCTTCATTAAAAATTCTGCATTAATCCAATGAAGTTTTTCATAGATTTCATAGATCCTATGAATAAAATTTTACGAATTTTACGACACGTCTTCATAGAAAAGTTGCATTACAAATTCTTCATTAATTGTATGAAAACATTTCATTAGCGTTATGAAAATGCATTCATTCAACTGAACACAAATGTATACCAACAACACAAGTATGCACAAGAGTACAGAAACAAAATACTGGTGAGTTTGACAGCTGAAGCAAAATATCACATGAAAAAAATTAAATCAGCTGTTCAAATGACTTTACCACGTATATATGGGTCGATATCGCGAAATGACTACATTCTGTGGCCCGACGCATTTAGTATTAAAAATATTGAAAAATTTAAATTCTGAGAACAGGAGTAAATAAAACAAAATGTCCTTTAACGAGGTGCGGAAATCAAAATAAAATATTCTACATATTTTTATGAAAAAATTTGGTCGCACGTTGCAAATCGTCATTACCATGGCGTGTGTCCGATCGTTTTGTGTTCAAAAAACACAGATTTTCATTAATATTTTAAAATATATATTATAAATGAAGTACGTCAAGTTATTCAAGAAGAATGAACCAAGTCAATTTTAATTTCATAAATATAATTTTGTTTTAAAATCTATGATTTTGAGACATTTTAGTCCACGGCCAATTTTTTTCGTCATTCCCCGTGGGCCAATTTGTTTATTAAGAAAAAATGCTTTAAACCATTTTTCGGTTAGGTGTAAACTGTGAATGTAACGACAATTCCCGTTAGTTTTAAAGTTAATTGACAGAAGTGAAAAATGTAGTCAGTTGTTTGAGAACTGTTGAAGTGTTTAGTGTTTTATGCGCATGTTCCTGAAGTTGTGTCATTCTCGTGGTAAGTATATTTTTTCGTTATTTATATTATAATTCCCAAATTTGTGGTATTGGTTTGTTCATTTTTTAAGTCTTCATTAGATTATATTATAGTTTATAACAAATTTTGAAGATTTCCACATTTAAATCCAAGAATACTCAGGTTTCCATCATTACCGTGCAATCATTACCATGGGTATAATCTAAACCACGGTAATGACAAAAGGAGCACGGGAATGACCTTTTTCAATGTAAATTTGAGATTATTCAATCTATGGTAATTATTAAAGAAATTTATCATAGGATTTTTAAACATACCATCAAATACAACATGGTACCATCAAAAAAAGGTAGAAATGCAGAGGAAAAAGAAAAACATGCGGAAAAGGAGCGAGAGCGACGCAGAAAAATGAAAAACGATCCTGCCAAATGCGCTGCACACAAATTAAAAGAAAATGTCCGATATTTAAAAAAGAAAGATAATAAGGTTATTAAACCAATCAAGGACATGACCCCTAGATCACAAAGGGCACAACGGAAAAAGTGGGCTATAAATGCAAAGAATAATCAAGATCCAGATAATCAAGATCCAGTTCTAATGGCGCAAGTACATGTACACCGAAAAGTTATTGTACATTGTCTGAGAGTTTGGCGCATGGACCATCAGCCATCTGGTGTCACCTTAAACCAATTTTGGATGCTTTACCCGATAAAGTACAAACAGACCATTTTCTAAGCGATGGACCTGCCGCACAATATAAAAACAAAACAATGTTTTATATACTAGCAACTAAACTAAAATTGATGTTCCCCAAACTTAAAAAGTACACCTGGAATTATCTTGAGTCTGGGCATGGAAAGGAAGCTCCTGATGGTGTAGGGGCTGTATGTAAGCGAACAGCTGATAGATACGTGGGTCAAGGTCACGATATTGCTGATTTGAATACACTTTTTGATGTTATTAAAGAGAACTGCCCAAATATAACAATATTCAAGATATTTGAACGCGATATAAAAGATTTAGAACAAAATATAGACCCAGCTAAAGCCAAACAATTTGCTGGGACGATGAAAGTACACCAGGTTAGTATCTTTGTCGCTATTGTAATATTAGGTGTATTGATTTGTTTTTCAGGTTGTAGGGAGTATTGAATCCTACTGTATATGGCGACGATCTTTAAGTTGTTTTAATAGTACGACCTCATGTGACCATCATCATCTAGGACATCTGGACTTTACATCCCTTTACAGCAGCATTGATTCCCCGGCAAGTAGTATCGATGATGGGTCATTCTCGTTGTTTGAGCATAATACACAAAGCCAGCTAAAGTATAATGAAGTATACAGCCCCGACTCAGATGAAGACGCGCTGCAATCTTCTGCTAACTTATTGCAGAATTCAGATAAACTTGTAAAGAAAAATATAAAAACTGGTACGCACTACTAATCTCGCTAACAGGACAAAACACCAAGAAATTTACTACCAGTCGCCATTACACATATGCAGCTATTTGCCAATCAAACCTTGGGAATAATGATGTCAAAGTTTTGTTTTTCAAAAGTTGTGCTAGCACATCAGAAAACCAATTATTTAAATTAAATGAGAGCGATGTTTCATACATCAACTTTGAGCAAATAATTTCAATACTACCTACACCAAACATTGTTTTGCAGGGCAATAGGGTGTACTATAAATTTCCTGGGAAAATTGATGTAAACGAAAGAGTCTGAAAGCTCAAAATGAGTATCAATTAGATTATAAACTTTAGAAAAGGTTTTCTTTTTCTAAGTTTATATAATCCAAAGAATGGATATAACGTATTAATTTTTTTAAATGTGTTTCCATAAATTGCTGTATGTGTTTTATTTTGCTACAATACATGTCAAAACGTCATTTCCATGCCGCTCAGTCAATACCGTGTGGCATAATATCATTTCCGTGGGACTATTGTCATTCCCGTGGGGTGAAAAAATCCTTAAAATCCTTAAATATACATGGTCCATTGCTTATTAATACATAAAATGGTCTTATGAAACAATATCAACGGATAAATAATTATTTAAACCCATTTTCGCACTTGGCCGTTTTCAACCCACGATTGTAGTCAATTCGCGACATCGACCCATATATATTATTGCAAAAGCAGAAGCATTGAAATTGTTGTTGGAGATATCGCTGTACAGCATGAACACTAATTCAAAATGGTTAAAAAAAGAATAAGGAAGATTATTAGTTTAGTGTTACAACAGAGTTGGAGCCGGCAACATAGACGTTATTGTACTTCTAGCGCGATGTTTTGTAATGTTTCTGGTGTTTGCTGTTTTTGCATGGCATAAAGGTCAACAACATATATTTCCGTACTTCTCTTTGCGCGATAAAAAGTAATAATCGTTACAAAAACGATAAACAATCGTTATTATTCCCCATGATGCTCACCCCCTCTCTCTCACTGAAAATGATTCATAGAATCTATGAAACATATTCATAAATTCCATGAAAGATTTTCATAGGTCCCAATCAACTTATTCATAGTTATTGGGACAGATTTTCATAGATTTTAGGAAGCTTTCGTAGATTTTGCTTCATATAATCTATGAAATATTTCACCGGCGGTATGAAATATTTTCATAGAATATATGAAATATTTTCGAAGAATTTATGTAAAAATTTCATACATTTTACGAAGTTTTCATAAAAAGTTTCACAAATTTAACGTCATGGAATCTATGAAAATCTTGCTTCTTTGGCTGAAAACTAATGAATCATAGAATTCATAGAATCTATGAAGAAATGCATAGGTATTATGAAGATAATTCTTTCAGTGTAAGTAGTTGGTTCTGGAAATTTCAAGATGGTGCAATTTATTTTTAAGTTTACAAAATTGCACAAAAATTCAAGCGCCAATCATCTATACTTATACATATTTCGAATTAAGTAGGAACTCAGTTGATTGGGACAATTTATTGTTTGTCTTGAAAATAATATTTGAAAATTTTTGTGACTTTTAAAATTTAATATTTTACCAATACTTTTTATATAATATTTTTCAATATCCTTTTAAATATCCTCTAAGTTTGTTAAAAATTTTGAACGCGAGCATGAACGGGATTCAAACATTTTATAAGGAATATGGAAATACACGATTACCCCAGCTGCAATTTGCACCGTGGACAAAGGATCTGATACTTCTTCTCTTTACAAACATAGTTTGGCCTTCAAATACTCACAGGAGTTCCCAAGTAAGCGATGATGACAACGTCATCGAATGCTTTAGAAGTACGGCGTGACACTTCCAGAAGGCCTCGAGGCAGGCCAATTCTTGTAATGCCATCAAAATGTTCGCAATGTGTATGCAATACATGCAATGTGGTGGGCAAATCTAAAACGTTTGTCACACACAGACGAACATTCGCTGAATTTACCACAAAAACACTTAAAATTCCATTTTCAAATACAATGGAGTTTTGAATGAAGGGGAATAGTGGTGGTGGGACCGGATCTTCCATAATTCGTATATTCGTATAGAATTCTCCTCTAATAAAAAAACTATCCACATTGCATTGTAATGTACTGGATAGTGGTGTAGTATTGGAAAAGTGTGTAAAACAAAACACTACGGCAGAAATGAATAGCTCCGAATAAAAACAATCTATGAGTGTTCGAACTCACGGGCGATGTGTTAACACCTTTTTGTTACACGGTACCTGTTCGATTTCTCTGAACACATTATTACATGTTACATTGGAAAATAAAAAATGCATCTTACGTACACGGACGTTCCTGTTGCGATTGCTCTTGTGGCTGCTCTTGCTGTTGTTGAACTAAGGAATCCTAAATCCTTTTTATTAAAAATTATGAATTCGTATTTAAACGTTCAATGAGAAAGAGAGAATTTATTGGGAAAGCTTAAAATATATTGATATGATTATATTCTGAAATATTGGAAAATTATAATATTATAATGAAAACATCAACATACTTCATTGTGTTTGAAAAATTTAAAGCACTTTTAAACATTAATAAATTTATTTAACGAGTATTGATCAAGGTTTATATGATGCCCAGAATGCTGTCAATTCTAAAAGCCAGTATACGAAATGTACTTGCTTCTATTATGGATAAAATTTAGATTGAAATCGTTTTGTTGTGGCTTGAAATGGTTTTTTTTTGTGCTGAAAACTCCTTTGCTATTGCACTTTCTTTTTTCTTACATCTTCTTTAACATTAGATGTAATATTGTAAAACTAAATAATGCAATATGTAGCTCACTGAAATAATTGCGTTTGTTTTGTCATAAACCAAGCGACGACAAAAAGTATTGAATAGTATAGAGAACTTATTGCACTCTTTTCCGCTCTCACGTAGAGAGTGGCCGTCGGTGGTACAATGATAGTGTGCGCGGCTCTTGTGCATGAGAACGTGGGTTCGGTCCCTGCTCTGACCACCTTAAATTACTTTCGGCGACGGTCACCTCGCTTAGTGACGGCGACACTATCGAGTATTTATCCATGAAAGCTTCTCAAAATACAGTTCGGAACCGGTGTTAAACTGTAGATCCCAATCACTGAGTGTAAAACTAGAACGCACACAGCTCACTGGTCTGTGAGTAGCTCTTCCTAATCTCTTTATAGAATGTGAAGGGAACCATTTTTTTATCTCGTGCATAAGTAGAAGAAATAATGTTGGGGACAAGACACATCCTTGTCTAACCCGCGTTGATGTGGCAAAAGGCTATTCACTGAATCTATGTACAGTTCGCGTATCATGGCCACTATATTGTCCGGTATCCACTTTTTGGTCAAGGTGAACACAATCAAACGCTTGTTCAAAGTCTACGAAAAGCAGATAGAGAGGCGAGCGTTGTTCAACTGATTGTTATATTATTATACGGAGTGTGTTCACGTGGAGGGCACACGAAAGACAAGACTGAAACCCGCCTACTCCTTCCGTACAATTTGTTACACCACCGATCTGATCTGCTGAAAAATAAGGATCGCCATTACTTTTCCTATTACATTTAGCAATTTAATACCCCTCCAGTGTATATGCGCTGATAAAACAACGGCCCCTGTAAAATTATGTTGGAACCATGTATATGTTTGGAATATTTACAGCCTTACATCCAAGCATTGTTTTCATGACTTGAAGATTATGTTCCTCTGTTGTCTGTCACGTTTTTGTTTATAGCCTTTTTCTACAACCAAAGCAATAATTGGCCCACTAATACATATACATATAACATATTAATCATTGTCTCTCCAACATGTGATATTGAATAGGAAACACTATGTGTTTGTATACAACTGTACTATTTTTACTACAAGCTACAAACACATTATATTTGAATCCAAACAGCAAAGAATATCGATTTTTCAAAGTGTAGTAAAATGTATTAATTAATACTAGTGGATTGGAACGCGCCTATGGCGCCCGTCGAAACATTTTTTTTTTTGTTGACTTTATTTTAGACCAGAAAATTTTATCTTACTTCTTTTCTAGTATTCTTACTCGGCTATACTGGTCAATTATTGTCAAATGAAAAACTTTAAATTAATTCATTTTTTCTGCGACGTTTCGACTATGTTTCTAGTCTTTATCAAGGAGTTTTTTTTTTGTTTTTTCGTTTTTTTCGGTTTTTTCTTTTTTTCGTTTTTTCCGTTTTTTTCGTTTTTTTCGTTTTTTTCGCTTTTTTCGGTTTTTTTCCGTTTTTTTGTGTGTTCAAAAAGTGTGACAAAAAAGTGCGATAGAGTCAGTGAATCAGCGATGAGCGTAACTCTTTAAGAAGATTCTGATCTGAAATGTTGTAAATATATTGATTAAGTCAAAATGTTGAGCATATAAAATAGATTTAAAAAACATACTTCTTATGAGTAACTCGTCCAGCCCCCCATTTAGAATTGAAATCCATGATCTATTTGGATCTAGTCATGATAAACGTAGTGTAGTGTGTCTGAATGCGTTTGGTTTCTAATGAACTCAATATCTCGGCATGGAATTCATTATGCAACATGTGTATGTATGTGAGTATATACAAAGTTAGTATGTTAAGTATGTGTATGCGTATGTATGTATCGTAATGTATTTATTTACAACAATACACATATAATGCACAACATGAAAATGTATTTTTGGCGGTATAAACTCAAAGAATAATTAAAAAGACATATGCACAATTACTGTTCCCTTGTTCTATTGTAAAGTTCACATTGCTATAATAGAAGTGCCAATATAAAGGCTACTGCGATAGGGATACACTTTTGCTGTGTAAGTGCTCTTATATTGTGATGTCACTCTCGAAGAGTCAAGAAAAATACGATACCTATGATTTCGCTTAAAGAATCAGATATATAAATTACTACTACGTATTAAAATTGTGTCTGGTACATCCCAGTGTGCCATATGAACTCGAGACGGGTCCGTTTCTTTGGGCATTTTGTTCGAAACGGACATGCGTATCGTATGAAATTCGTCTCGAAAACGCGAATCGTTTTTTGTACTTTTTCGGATCCGTCTCGAACTCTCCACGGACATTCGAAACCGTTTTGGGTTGGTTATTTTCCGATGACGTCTCCAGCGTAAACAGCACACCATGCAGTAACTTTAAGCGGGTGCATGGAGAGATGGGATATACGTGGATTTTGGTGCCCCAGACGCAATAATTTTGCTTATGCACGTATCCACACACACGGAAATGGGTCCATGACGACTTTCGAAGAAAATTTGTTTCCACGTGGTGGAAATCAAGGACGACTTGAGCGTAGGTTACACGCCTTTGGCTGTCAACAACTGTCGCACTGCACTTTATAATCGAACATCTTTAAGTCTTTCACCAACATTCTCTTTAAAAACCGCCTATTGATTCGCAATTTCGTGGCACATCGTCTGGTCGATACTCCGGGGTCCTCTGCGACATCTTGAGCAACATCCATGATATTTTCAGCAGAAAAGTTGCTCCAGGACCGGCAAGAGCTGCCAGCATTTCATGTTGTCCCAGGCTCGTTGAGGCGAATGGACGAACTCTGTTGTGTTCTCCCAGTTGGTATCGGACGACCGGGAATTTTACGCCGAAATTCAACACAACCGACGAATTACTGCGGAAAAAAATGTCAAAAATTATTCTGCGTTCTTGAGGAGTATAGCGATCATTTTTTATATCTTTACTTCACAAATCTCAAGGCAGAATTGACAGTTGCCGCCATTTGCAAAAATTATAGCTTCTTGTGAAAGTGTGGGACCTTTTGCGCCACCTTGTATAAGTTATTAAGGCTTCTACAGTGATGACTTCAAAGAAGAGTTGCAAAGTAGGTTTTGGGGTCCGTTCTAGAGAGGAGAGTTGTTCTAAAAGCTGCCAGAAATTTTTAGTCTTTTAATGCAAAGGTCGCCGTCGGTGGTGTGCGCTGCTCTTGTGCATGACAACATGTATTCTATCCCTGCTCTGACCACCTTACATTTCATTCGACGACGCCCGCCTCGCTTAGTAATGGCGACACTATCGAGTACTTAGTCATGCAACAGCTTCTGAAAATACCGTTCCAAATCGGTGTAAAACTGTAGGTTCCAATCAATGAGTGTAAAAACTAGAAAGCCCACAGCTCACTGGTTGTGAGCAGCTCTCCCCAATTCCTTCGTGGGATGTCATGGGAAAACCATTTT